>ML343705.1:0-21545 GCA_005239505.1 Nicotiana paniculata | reverse complement strand
CTAATTGATGGCCATTCAATTAACTACAATAAGAACGTAGTTGAACAAATAGAGAATAATCAATCAAAATATATTAATATCAAAAGAAATTCATCCCCAACGGGTTCTACATAAACCCTAGATTAAAAACATAGCTACTCATGTTTAAACGAAACAAAACTACAAGAAATTGCATCATTGAAATGTAAAATAAGAATTACTAAATGTAGAAATCGATGTTCTTGCACTTCAATGGAATTTTCTCCTTTTCTACTGTTGATTCACGAAATTCTCTTGTAATTGTGTTTTAGGAGTCTATTTATAGGTTTAGGGTGAACCCTAACCGTGTAGGAGACTTCTATTTCAACCGGGAAACATTTAACTCATCAAACTCGGATTTGGGCGAAACTGGAGACCCCTGGCGTTTGGGCTCTAACGCCCCCCTAACGCCAGGGGGGCCTGGCGTTATGGCCCTAACCGCCCCTAACGCCAGGGGGGCCAGGATTTATGGGTTAAACGCCCCCCTAACGCCAGGGGGGGCCAGGCTTTATGGGGCAAACGCCCGGCTATCGCCCGGGCGTCTCCTTTTGCATATTTTTAACGTCTTTGCATCCCTTTAGCTCCGTTTCCATTTTCAATTCACCTACACATGAAATAAACTCCACTAAGCACATAACAAGTGTAATTTTATCATTAATGCTCATAAAATTTAAGGTATATCACATGTTAAACTATGCAATTTAGTCTCGCATCAAGGATTGAAAATCTCGAAGCTCAGCAGGCTTGTGAACATGCAAAGGCCCAGGCTGAGGCTGAAAAAACAAAGGCAAGGCTGATAAGACGGTGGCCATATATACTGGCTGATGCCGAAGCTTCTCAAGCTCAAGTGAAGGAGGCTGCCGATCGAGCACATTGGATTGCTGAGTTCGCCAAATGTCAATCCCGTAGAGAGACCCTCGAAGAGATCCACGACCGATATTTCGATCTTTACGATGAGATAGCAAAGGAAAAGGAGCATGAAGCCGATGCTAGGCTACTGGCCTCTTTTGACGATGATGATGACGATGATGATGGCAACAAGAGTGGGTCCGAGAATGATGAGGGACCCGAGGAAGAAGTTGCCCTTGAGGAAGGAGTCACCCCCAAAAATAGTTAGGATCTTTGTTTTTTTTTTTTTTTTGTGTAGAACCCTGGTTGGTACTTTGTAAATATTTTCATCCATATATATATAAATCTTTCTTCTTTGAATTTCGTCTCAACTTTTGACTTGTGAAAATTTCGATTTGCTCTGTGCCTTGTAACAAATTTTGATATACTTCATGTCTCGTGAAAAATAAACTTTGGACTTTAGGAAACTTGACCGAAACCAAACTAATATTGCCTTTGCAATCAAGTGAGCTCTTGCTTGAACTCGAAGCAGTAAGACCCTTAGGTTTTAGTTCAGTGAGGATGGACTCTCGAACTCAAAAAATATAATGACCTTTAGGCTCTTGAATCGGGCCGATATGGCCTCAGAAGAATGACCTTTTCCCCTTTTCGACTTAAAAAATTTAAACATATAGGAATTTCTTATGCCTTAGCATGAAGGAAGTCTGTATCCGTTGGATTTTTTTGAGATCTAATATTATCGGAACCCTTTGCTTTTTATTCCTTAGCACAAGTTTATATTAAATTTGTTCGTAGGTTCGAATAGTTCGACACCTCTTAAGGTTTTTCGAGGATCGATATTATCAAAGCCCTTTGGTTATTTTTCCGAGGGTAGCCTTTTTTAACCGGTTCGCAAAAGAATTCGAAGGCCTGTTTTCATTACGGAATTCGAACGTCTCCGAGCTGCGTTATTTTTGCCGCGACCTTGGGGTCTGCCTCTTGGGCTTATTTTCTCAATTATACTTTGAACTTGTTCAACGTGTTAGTCCCCGAGTAGAGTAGACTTGGCCTATAAAATCGAGGGTTTCCACTTTGAGGTTTTACGGTCTCGAAGTTTAATAGTTTGAACATGTCGATTTTTTGACGGCACTCCCCAAGTACGAGGTTGATCATTTGAAGTTTACTTGCACTCGGCCCTTGAGCTAGTTTACACAAATAATCATAAGTATGGAACTTGTAAAGTAGAGATTTCATTAAGGCACGAGACATTTGGTAAGAAAAAAATACTTCTTTCAATAGTTCATATATGCATACATGTTTTGCCTCTAGGAATCGATCGATCCATATGGACACGGTTCATTCGACCGTTTGGCCCTTTACAAAATTTTCCTATCGAGACCTTGTTGACATGAAGTATTTTCCTTGAAAACATAACATCCGAGGGTGATGCCCCCTAGTATTCGAGGTTGATTATAAAGAAGCCTCAAATACTCTAAGTTAGCACGAACAATGGTAGCCTCGTTAAAAACCTTGCCGGAAAAACCCATTTTGGATAAAAATCGGTCGAAGGGTAAAAGAGCGCAACGGGTGCTTTAAGATTTAATAACTTCATGCTTGGAGAGAACTTCTATGCCTTTGCTCGAACACCTGAAATAAGTTAGTATAAAATATAAATGAAAAAGGAGAAGGTGATACCTCAACAATAATACCGTTTGAGGAGTGATATGCTCTAATTATTTGGTAGTTGTTCGTCATTTATCGCGCCAAGCTTGTAAGATCACTTTCCGGCGATGTCGAGGACCTGAGATGATCCTTCCCAATTTGGACCGAGTTTTCCTTCGTTAGGGTCTCGAGTATTGAGGGTGACTTTTCTCAGAACTAAGTCCCCAATTCTGTGGCGAAGGTTGGTCCTTCGATTATAATACCTTTCGATGCGTTGTTTTTGTGCGGACATTCAGACGAGGGTGGCTTCCCGTTTTTTGTCTAGTAGCTCGAGGCTCGTATTCATAGCCTCGTGATTTGACTCTTCCGTTGTGTACTAAATTTTGACATTGTTGCCCCCGTACTAAATTTTGACGTTGTTCGATATGCCCAAAAGACTTCGGGTAAAATTCTCTCCATTTTCCCTTAGCGTCGTTCTATCTTTTCTTTAGATTCTGAATGATGGTCTTGTTTGTCAATTCGGACTGTCCGTTCCCACTAGGATGATACAGTGTCGATATGATTCTTTTTATTTTGTGATCTTTGAGATACTTTGTTATTTTGGTGACGATGAATTATTTTCCATTGTCGTATACGATTTCGGCACGTATCCTGAATCGGCATATGATGTGATCCCAGATGAAGTCTATAACTTCTTTTTTCATGACTTTCTCGAAGGCATGTGCTTCAATCCACTTAGAGAAATAGTCAATCATAAATAAAATGAATTTAGCTTTACCTGGGGCCGATAACAGATGGCCGATGATATCTATTCCCCATTTCATGAATGGCCATGGGGATAAGACTTAATGAAGTTTCTCTCCGGGTTGGTGGATCATCGGTGCATACCTTTGGTAGTTATCACATTTTCGAACAAATTCTTCAGTGTCTTTCTCCATATTGGCCCAATAGTATCCCGCTCTGATGACTTTGTGAGCAAGTGATTCGGCACCGGAGTGGTTCCCGCAAATACCCTCGTAAACTTCTCGTAGGACATAATCGGTGTCTCCTGGTCCCAATCATACTGCCAACGGTCCATCGAACATCCTCTTGTATAATGTTCCATCTTAAGACAATGTGAATCGAGCAGCTTTTGTTCGTAGAGTCCTTGATTCCTTAGGGTCCGATGGGAGCTTTGCGTTTTTCAAATAATCAATATGTTTATTCCACCAATCCCAGGTTAGGCTCATGGAGTTTATTTCGGCATGGCCTTATTCGATCACTGACTTCGAAAGTTGTACGACAATATCCAAGTTGATTTCGTCATCTTCGACCGATGAACCCAAATTTTCAAGGGCATCGGCCTCACTGTTTTGTTCTCGAGGTACATGATGTAAGTTCCACTCTTTAAATCGATGTAAGCTTACTTGCAATTTATCCAAGTACCTCTATATTCGATCCTCTAGAACTTTGAAGGTTCTGTTGACTTGGTTTACCACCAGCAGGGAGTCGCATATATTTGGCCTCGATGACCTATACTCCTAAGCTTATAGCCAGTTCGAGACCAGTAATCATGGCCTCGTACTCGGCCTCATTGTTAGTCAATTTAGAAGTTTTGATAGATTGCCTAATTGTATTGCATGTGAGCCGCTTTGTAATGACCCGACCGTTTGTCCCGAGAGTTTAGTCTATTTCCCCCATTTCTTATTCATTGCTTGTGTGGTTCCATCTCTTTTGTGTGGTGTTAGGTTAGTTTGACTCGGGTTCAGAGTGGTCATGGTGAGAATTAAGGCACTTAGTCTCTTAAATGAGCTCAATAGTTGGAAAAGTCAACCGGGAGTTGACTTATAGGTAAATGACCTCGGAATGCGGATATTATGGCTCGGATATCTTCGTTAGGTGATTTATGACTTAGGAGTGTGTTCGGAATATAGTTTTGATGTCCGGTGTAGAATTAGGCTTGAATTGGCGAAAGTTAGTTTTTGGCGATTTTCGATTGGCAGCGGAAAATAGGCTATCGGGGTCGGAATGGAATTCCGACAGTTGGAACAGGTTCGTAATGTCATTTTGGATATGTCTGCAAAATTCCAGGTCAATCAGAGTTGTTTTGGATAGTTTCGGCATAATTGGTGGATTTTAGAAATTTCAAAGTTCTTAGGCTTGAATTTGATGTGATTTTGGCGTTTTGATGTTATTTTTAGTGTTTCGGGAGTGCAAATAAGTTTGAATGATCATATATGATATGTTGGTATAATTGGTTGGGGTCCCGAGGGGCTCGGGATTGATTTCGGGTGGTTAACGGGCATTTTAGCCTTAGGAAAAACTGTTGTTTTTCTGGTGTCAATGCAGCATCACTTTGTTCATCGCGATCACGTGGATTGATCCGCGATCGCGTAGAGTAATCTGGAGCCCGGCCATTTTGTGAATCGCGATTGCATGAGAAAGTGTGCGATCGCGAAGGTATGTATTGTTAGTCAGTGCGATTGCATGAGCATTGGTGCGATCGCGTAGGGTTAGTCAGGCGCGTGGGGAGCGGGGTCAAATGTTCTTCATGATTGCGTGAGTATGGTTGCGTGAGTATGGGTTGAGGTTCTATTGAATCGCGATCGCATTGCTTATGCTGCGATCACGTAGAGTCTTCTGAGATCCTGGGGGATTTTTTTTTCGCGATCGCGTGAGTACTTCCGCGATCGCAGTGAAGAAACAATTGGGCAGTATTTAAATAAACCATTTGCGACCATTAACCCTTTTTTAACCATTTTTAACGGGAATAGAGCTTGGAGGAGATTTTGAAGAGGGAAAATCATCGTTCTTCATTGAGGTAAGTATTTTGGACCCTAAAACTCGATTATAGGTGATTAAGGAACAAAATATCAGTGTTTAATCCATGAAAATCAGTAGAAAAAGGTGGGGTTACGGCTTGAGATTATGAGACCTTTAGGGATCGATTTGAGGGGTCAAACAAACTCCGATTTTAGCGTTCTTAATATGTACGGACTCGTGAGATGATGATGAACATTTTAGTATAAAATCTATCGAGCTCCGAGACACGGTCCCGGGGGTTGGGTTTTGGCTAATTTCGGATTTTGAGCTAAATTTGGTACTTTTCAATTGGAATTAATTCCTTAAGAATAAATTGACAATAAAAATCTGAACTTGGTAGATTTAAAGCACTTAGAGGCCGAATTTAGAGGCAAGGGCATTGCGGAATAGTATTTTAGCCGATTTTGAGGTAAGTAACGTTTCCAAACTTGGTTCTGAGGGTTCGAAACCCCGAGCTAAATAATTTATGACTATAATCTAGGTTACACGCATGCCAAGTGACGGGCGTTCGGGCGTGCACCGAGTATTTGTGGCCTGACTTATCCCATGGCACCGCTTAGTGATTCTTCCCCGATGATATTTGTGCTTCTATTAATGTGGTAATTGTGAACATGTTAGAAATTATGTTAAGTATAAATTCTAGGCTTCACGCCGAAAATGCTGTGACCCGAGTAGTCTTATATTACTATCTCATTTTGTGATTATTTGATTTCATATACTCAGTCCTGTTATAGCATATCACTTCATATCTCAGTCTCAGTATTGTTAATTACATGCATACTTATCATTGTTTCGGGCTGATGGATGCATCTGTGATCCATGTGAGTGAGACTGGAGAGTGATGACTGAGTGAGGCCGAGAGCCTGTTATTGAGACAGTTATGAGATCGGACTGCACACCGCAATGATATTTAAATCATGCCTTCGTTGGCTTGATATGGCGCTTGGGCCACTAGGGCCCCTCCGGAGTCTTTACACCCCAAGTGAGCGCATTGATGATGAGGGATGAAATTTCCTTGGGCATGGATCTTGTCTGAAGCTGGTGTTATGTGAGGGATGGATCTTCCCTGGACATGGGTCTTGTCCGAAGCTGATGTTATGTGAGGGATGGCTCTTCCCTGGACATGGATTTTGTTCGAGTGTGGTATTCCGGAGATAGATCTTCTCCGTGGGGGCTGGACTGGCCTTTTTCCTCAGTACGGAGTGACTACGATCACCGGTGTTTATGCATATTCCGGGATGGAACTTCCCTGGGCTTGAGAGCCATATATAGTACTGAGTGGATTTCTGTGGGGGAGTTGTGAGCACTATGTGCATTTTCACACTGTGACATGTTGGCATGTAGAACATATGGAGGTATATCTAGCATATTCTGTTGTTATTTTCTGATAAACTGTGAACATGCCTAAATTTGTACGCTGATGATTTAATTATTGAGGTTTAGTCCGTCACTATCTCTCAGCCCATAGTTTGGATTCGTTATTTCTGAGTTGGTGTACTCACGTTACCCCCTGCACCTTGTGTGCATATCCAGGTCACCCGGTAGTGGATATTGAGCAGATGTCAGAGTTTCACTGGAGTTGTCGAGGTAGCAGCTGGCGATCGCGACCTCGTCTTCTCTTCCTTATTCCACATGTTGCACTTATTTTGAGACTATGTTATCTATTTCTTCACTTCTTTATTTTATAATATAATAGCTCATGACTGAGTTATCCTAATCCGGGGTTGGAGATTTTAATTTTGTTTCAAATATTTTTTTTTTAAACTTCAGACTCTTAGTATTATCAATAATTTTGTTTCAAATTGTGTTTTTACTGTAAATTGAATTTAGCTTAGAAACAAAGGGGTGGCTTGCCTGTTTCCACGACAGGCGCCATCACGACCCCGAAATCGGGTCGTGACAAGATGGTATCAGAGCTCTAGGTTAAATAGGTCTCACCAGTCATGAGCAGGTTTAGTAGAGTCTTGCGGATAGGTATGGAGACGCATGTACTTATCTTCGAGAAGCTGCAGAACCTTTAGGAAAAATCTCACATTCTCGAACTCTTGTCGTGCGAATCCATTAATTCAACCTGAAGCGTAATTCCTTGAACTCCTTTCATGTATTCAAACGCGCACGTGAGCGCTCCGTATCAGCTGGCATCGATGGTGTTGACACCCAATTTTATCCCTCTTTTCTTCCAAATTATTTATTTAAGCTTCTAATATCACTAATAATGTAAGAATAGTCATTTTACCATTTTTAGCACAAACTAGACCTAATTATTATTTTTATTTACTTAATATCATTATTACTAGTATTATTAATGTTACTACTACTACCATTATTTTTACTATTATTGTTGTTGTTATTATTATTATTATTATTATTATTTCGTTCATTCTTATCGCTTTTTATGAAAAAGCATAATTCTCCTATATTTAGTTAAATAGTAATGTTTCTTTAATTTTACGATTTATAAATATTTGTTCCATGAACATTAGAAGTTTATACTTATCAATTAGTGTAATTGATATTTTATATGCTAATATTATATAGTATTATATAATATGATTATTAAAATTAGAAGCCTAAAAAATATATAAGGAAGAAGGAAAATGTTCAGCAATTTCAGGCCCAATTCGGCCAGGTCTTATGCCCCATACTCGCCTAAACCTCAGCCCAACCGTCCCAACACCCTTTTAAATATTTTACTCTCTAATTTCTAACCTAGTAAGAAAACACAGCAGCGGTTCATATCTCCTTATCCCTCATACCATTTTTGCGTCAATGTCAGCCGAGTTTCAGCCATGGCTAGGTTTGTCCGGTCAATTTCGAGTATGTTTTGTCTCTCTTTTGTATCCCGTGACATCTCCCCCTTTCCCAAAGAACCTTTCCTTCTCTAGTTCTACTTTTGCTTTGCTTCAAAATGACAGAACATAGCTTCACTAAAATGGTGAAATAAATGGCCAATCTTGGAGATTTGTTTCACCTCTCTGCTACACTCTCTCAAACGGCTCTTTTTAAAAAAATTTCAAACCNTTTACACCAAAAATTAATGGTTGTTAGCCACCCTTTTCACTAAAAAACTAGAGGTTTTTTGGAGCCTCCCCATTTACCCCTTTTTAAGTGTAAGCTCCAGCAACCCACTTTTACTTTAGCAACATTATATTTAGTCGTCTACACCCTTTTGAAATTCACAGTTAGCTTCTTGAGCTTAGCAGAGTCGAGTGGCCCTTGCAAACGCCCTTAGTTTACTGCCCCGCAAGAGCAAATGGAATCTTAATTCGAGACTCTCGTAGTGGAATCTTATAGGGACTCAACGCTACTGCCACCACACAGAGTCATCACATCCCAAGTCACCGGATAGCGAGAAAAACAAGCGAAACGCTTGGGGACACCTATGGCGTCCTTCTTTTGTTTCTATCATTCATTTGTCTTAGTTTTGTATTTGCCGATTTACGTTTTTGTGTTTCTTAATTTTTGAAAATTTTTATGTTGGAGTCTATGATTAACATAGAAAAAATAGCATAGTCTTATTTAATCACTTAGTATTCTCACCCTATTTATAAGTATCATACTTATTTTATCACTTGGAATACCACGCCTATTTTCAAGGACTACTTAAAATAGTAGCTTAATAACATTTTGCTATACTAATTTTTTCTTACAAGATACTTAATTTTGGAGATAGCATTTTAAACCAGAAACGTTCTTGAAATTCTACTCTTATACTTTCTTCAACACATATAAGTTTAGACTTCAAATTTTGTTAGCAACAAATGGTTTCTTTGTGAAAAACTTGTTTTCAAAGGTAATTTGGACGTCTTTTTCCAAAACCAAAGCCAGATTCCTCTAATCAATTTTGATAGCTTTCAATCAAAGGTATTTAGATATAAATATATATATTTCTTTAACTAATTAACCTAAGTTTGGTCGGTTAATCGTAATTAACGAATCATATAGGGTGCCTTAAATAACCTTCCCTATAAGTTAATTAGAACCCTTACCCATAGTCTTAAAGGTTAAGCAGACCATATAAAACAGAGTTAATTTTAAACATTACTTAGCTAAAATTGGTGTCCTAATTCACCTTTAATAATTAGGTGGCGACGCTCTTTAATCAATTAAACCTTCAGAATTACCAATATGTTATACACTAATTTGACCTGTGTTAAAATGGGGTATAACAGCATGGCGACTCTGCTGGGGAGATACTAGGTTCTAAACCATAACAAACTTAGGTTAATAATAAATTTATTTGTGTGTTTGTAATTGTTTATGATTCTTATATGAGTTGCCTTATGTGATAAATTGTTGTTTGTATATACTTATTGCTTTGTATAAATTGTTATCCTGTTTCACTTCCTCCATTTTTGGAAAACTCACACTAAGCACACACCTAGCGGTTACGTGGTTTGCGGCCGTGCACTTTTCAAAAAATACCTTTTAGGGGAAAGTTCGTGAGTAAGTCGATCAGCGGTGCAGTCGACAGTCATGACTTTCCACTCTCAAGTTGTCCACTTGGGAGAAGACCGGTCTAGAAAACACGCTCTTAGTCAACTTAAGATAGGGTTAAACCAACACCCTTTTAAGAGCATGCATCATTTTAACCTTAGGCGATTTAATACCCGAGGTGTATTAAATCCATTAGTTAACCTCACCTAAATGTCCAAGTGGGTTTTCAACCCCAAGTGACACCTTATCACATATGTGCATTATTTGAGGGGCGAACATGCCAATAATGTGGACCATTTGCTCGAAATTAATTAAATCCTATGTAATGGAGCATAACTAATTTTTTGATGATATATAAAAATTTTCAAACGACATAATCGAGTGTAACATCGAGAAGTTTAAACATGACAAAATATCTTTAATTATACTTTCTTTTAAATTTTTATTACAAAAAAAATAAGAAGAAGGTTTAAGCAATTCATTCATTTATTATTATTATTATTATTATTATTATTATTATTATTATTATTATTATTATTATTATATTTTAAAAAAAAAAAGAATTGTTTAATTAATTTAAAGCAATGGAATGACACATAATGACATATTTGTCCTTTAATACACGTTAGGCCTACCTCTGGCACAAAAAGATCCGTAATATTAGGACACGCTATTATTTGTTAAGTTTTGGAATGCGTCACATATTTTGCTTGCTTACTTGCTTATTTGTTATGTCGCTTACTTAACTTTATTATTTTTAACTAACATCATTTGTTGTTTTACAGAAGAAGAACGTATTGACTATCCAACTTGCTTACATTTTTATGCATACTTTATTTGTTCATATATATATTTTTCTTCTTTCACTTATTTTTATATCATCTTCCGGAATGAATAATAATAATAATAATCAATTATTCTGCACTTAGCGCTCTTTAACAACTCTAGAGCACCGCTTAGGCTCTAATTTCTCTTAGGTCCACTCCCATTCTTGGAATCTAATTAAGATATCTTTTAGTCTTTGAGCATGATCTTCTATTATTTATAAGGTAGGATGTTTTGTCCGCAAACTTTTCAACAAACCTCGGTCCATCATGAAATCACTCAATATTTGTGCTTTAACTAGCGTTAAGAATTTTCTTAAACAAAAAGGTGTATAGTAAGATTTCATTAAAAAAAAATAGTGTAATCGCTTATGGTTAGGTAAAATAATTTGCCCACTTAATATTTTGAGCTAATTTTATTCGCGTCCCTTTCTTTAAATATGATTACATATTTTTAAAAGATTATCAATCGTGCCTCACATAATTTTTTAATTTATCCATGTCCTTTTCACACAAGCATAAACTTCTATCTTGTTTGATTGCTCTATTTTTCTTAAAATTTATTTAGCATTCTACCTATACTTTAAAATTTCTCGCCCATCCATAAGTCATTCCGCTTCCATGTCAACAAGTCAGCCCTTCATAAAACTTCAAATCATTCCGCTTCCATGTCAACAAGTCTCGTGCGTTAGATCCCTCTAGATAACAAGTCATGCTCGTCCATCCATTTTGCAACTTAGGCCATCGTTTCCAGTTTAGGGCTCCTACTTAACCATATTATGATTTAATATATCTAGTTATATACTTTATTATTTTCTGCATTTATTTCATTGTGATGAATACGCTAACGCTTTGCTTTTGTTCAAAAGTTTTATTTTGCCTTAAAAGGTTGACTAACACTGTTTTGGCTGCGAATCTGCATAAAGGATGAAGCTATAATGGCAGACCGATTTGAAGAATTCAGTACCGGTAAGGGACTGTTGCAAGCACAAACTAATAGTACAAACGCGGATGTGGTGAGAAGGAAGGTGTTGGTCAATTTGGGAAACACTTTCAACTTACTTCCAAACACAACCTCCATTTTTAGCTCAAGCCGAAATATTTGCTTAACCATATCTCCCTGCCCAGCTCCTGCTTATGCAATCCCTACACAACTGCCAACAACCTGCAACCCCAATCAAGTTATGATAATGCCTCCTATAACCACAACTCCATTTGAGGAGGACAAGCCAAAACGATTAGCGATATGCTCGTATAGGAAACCTGAAAGATTAACCCAGCAGATTTGCCATGAAAATTAGGAAAAGGAACTCCGTGATTTGAAGAAAGTCGTTGGAGAAGAATTGCAATCAAGAAATTATCAAAGTCTAAGATATGAAGACTTATGCTTGCAGCCGGATGTAGAACTCCTACCAGGATACGAGGTGCCAAAGTTTAATACTTTTAATGGGAAGGGAAATCTCATTGCTCATTTAAAGGAATATTGTAGCAGATTACTTGGTATCGGGCGCAATGAGGCCGTTCGAATGAAGTTATTTATCCAAAGCTTATTAGGTCCTGCACTTGTATGGTACACCATACAAGATTTTAGCAAATGGAACACGTGGGATGATATGGCTCATGATTTTGTAAATCAATATGATTTCAACCTTGGAGTCGATCCAGACGTGCCTAGCCTGTACAAAATAGAGAAAATGCCACATGAATCTTTTCAGGATTATGCAATCCGGTGGAGAGTTAAAGCTTTAAAGGTGCACCATCCGCTATCCGAAAGAGAGTTGATCTCAATCTTCATTGACATCCAAAATGGCATATATTATGAAAATCTCGCTACTGCGAACGTGCGTAATTTCTCAGACTTTATTAAAGTCGGGGACTTCTTAGAAAGCGGCATCAAAGAAGGAAAGGTTAGCATGCAAACTATCAATCATGCCTTACTACCATAGATGCTAGAAAATTGAAAAGGTAAAGAGAAGGAAAATGCCTCAATTTCCATGACTATGCATGCCATCATGATCACCATCTCTTGAAAAGTCATGTCATCTCTAACGCATGTAACATGCATGTCCAGTATTCTCGTCAACAAAGCATTCAACGTCAACATCATCAAGTACAAGCCGCTTCTCACCAATAAAGAAAAGGAAGCCTCGCAACTTCACAGCTCTGACTGAATCAATCTCTAGCATATTCGCTCGATTGAATGCCTCAGGAATTATGCAACCAAGAAAAGGAAAAAATTTCGACCCTTCACATCCATTATTTGATCCTTCCAAGTATTGTGCCTACTATTCAAACGCTCAAGGCCATGATACAAAAGAATGCCTAGCATTAAAGTATAAGATTCAGAATATGATTGATGCTAACAAATTGCAAGTGCACTTACCAGTTGGAATAAATATCTCAAATGCAACTAGAAGCAGTACAAGCAATACACCTAGCGTGGTTGGGCATTCGAAGAAGAAACGTCGTCTGAACATATGACAAGACTAGTTCACTCTATTTTGTTGGAATTATCATTCTGTAACAAGCCCCCTATGATTAGCTTTATTTTGTAATCATGCTTTACTTTTGTAATGAAATACAGGTTGACCTGATTCCCGTTTAAAAAGGGATACATAGGCAGCCCTATGGGTTCGGTCTCTTTATAATAAAAATCCTATTTACCCCAGAAGCCAAAACTGGGACAGATTTTGTAGAACGATCGTTATCATTGGCAAAGCAGAAAATGAAATCCCAAGCTACATACTTGTCATATTTGCAACAACAGATTTCCAAAACGCCATAGCAGCAAGTTGTAGATTCAAAGCCAAAACTTTGACGTCCAATGCAAGGCAATCACTTTCTTTTATACTAACGAATTTTCTTTAAGTAATGCAGGGGCATATTTTAGCTATTCTTGATCAATATTACAAGCTATCACAAATCTCAGCATCAAGTCAGAAGTCTCAATATTCATGCAAAGCAAAGGATGAAGCCAAGCCAGCATAAATCAAACTTTTCAACTTATAATTTTTCTTTGAGTGCAGGAATTTATTAATAGCAAAACTTCAGTATGAAGATCCAACAAACTGTTAGCATTGCACTAGGAACATTCACTACTACAAAGGCATTGCATCAAGTACTCTGCACCGCACCATTTGCTATTGCAAATTTATTGCACCAAGCTCTTCGCATTGCACCGTCAATATACGTTACTTCGAAGTAACCATAGTAAGCTCTCTGCACCGCATTATACAAATACAAATCAAACATCGTACCAAGCTTCTGCACCGTATTATACAACTACAAATCAAGCATCACACCAAGCTTCTACATCGCACCAATGTTTAAAATTGCGAATCAAGCGCCATGCATCCAGATTCGTCCACCTAATAACAGTACAATGAGGTAGTCCTCCTGATTAATAGGACATAAGGTCGTCCGCCTGATTAATAGGACATAAGGTAGTCCACCTGACTAATAGGACATGAGATCGTCCACCTACTTAATAGGACACAAGGTTGTCCACCTAATAATAGGACATGAGGTAGTCCGCCTGATAATAGGACACAAGGTTGTCCGATTGATAATAAGACACAAGGTTATCCACCTGATAATAGGATATTAAGGTTGTCCGCCTGAACAATAGGACACTTTAGTGCATATTCACATGCTTTTCATTTATTTATTTCGACCTAGATGGTCTTGTTTTAACGTCATTACTGAAATGCCTCATTATCATAAATCATTGCAAAGCACATTTATCAATGGCATGTTATTATTGAAAATCATCATTGGCATAAAGCTATATTTTTATTAAATTATTCGCATTGTATAAGTAAACACCCAAAATGTGTCAATTTCATTAGATTACTTTACACCATATTGCATTTCAATGTCTACTCTACTAACGAATTTTCCTACCATGTTAAACTTTGCAGGAAATATAATGCAACATGGCTCGAGTCGAGTTATCGCAAATTATATTTTGAAACTCATAGTTTTATTTGAGTGCAGGAATTTGTTAATAACAAACTCCAGCACGCAAATCCCCAAATTATTGGCACCGCTCCTTGAATATTTTCTTTTGTAAAGGCACTATATCAAGCTCTCTGCACCATGGATATTCGCTACTGCACCAAGCTCTTTGCATCGCACCCTGAATATTGTTATTATAACTCTGGCACCGAATCAAGCTTTATCTTCCATATCGAGCTCTTTGCACCGCATCACATCAATCTTTGTAATTACAAATCAAGCACTACATGTCAGGCTTGTCCACCTTCAAATAGGACATATAGGGTTTATCCTCCCTCAAATAGGATATATCGGGTCTATCCACCCTCAAATAGGATATATCGGGTCTATCCACCCTTAAATAGGATATATCGGGTCTATCCGCCCTCATATAGGACATATCGGGTCCATTCGCCCTCAAATAGGACATACCGGGTCATCCGCCCTCAAATAGGACATATCCGGTCTATCCGCCCTCAAATAGGATATGTCGGGTCTATCCGCCCTCAAATAGGATATATCGGGTCTATCCGCCCTCAAATAGGATATATCGGGTCTATCCGTCCTCAAATATGATATATCGGGTCTATCCGCCCTCAAATAGGATATATCGGGTCCATCCGCCCTCAAATAGGATATATAGGGTCTATCCGCCCTCAAATAGGATATATCGGGTCCATCCGCCCTCGAATAGGATATATCGGGTCCATCCGCCCTCGAATAGGATATATCCGCCCTCAAATAGGATATATCGGGTCTATCCGCCCTCGAATAGGATATATCGGGTCCATCCGCCCTCAAATAGGATATTTTGGGTTAACCACCCTCGAATGGAACATATCATGGTCGTGCTCCTTCAAATAGGATATAGAGTTTAATCCTTCCTAGAAAAAGGACATTAATTTATTTAGAACCAAGTGGTCATAATTGCATAAGCATTGCTGAAACATATTATCCTTCATAAATCATTGCCAAAAGCATTTATCTTTATAAACTAAATTTTCATACAGCATTGCCGACCATGAAATATGTCTCCATAAAATTATATTTTTATGTTTGCACAATAAATTCGCTTTTCATATGAATTGTCGCCTAAATATTATTTTCATAAGATTACTTTTATGCCCTATAGCATCTTATTTTCTAACAAATATTTTTAGCATTGTTAAGTTTTGCAAAAAATATAGCAGAACGTGGAACTATATCTTAGCAGTGAACTGAGGCAATTTGTTAGGGAGGAATACCAAACTCTCCAACAAAGGTCAAGGATCTACTTCGAACTCCGCTCGGCCTCGCTCTCAAAATTTCTAATTAAAATCCTTATTTCAAACATCTTTTCCTATCATGACCAACCCAGTGTTAACACCCGGTGTCTTCATAATCCGACACTGGGGCAACATTTTTTTAGGATCAATATCATTCGTTGAGTCTTACTCCAAAGTGTCATAAATCTTGAACTACATATGGCCCGATTCTCGTGAAACCCGAGATATGTAGGCAACTCGAAGCCGGAGTTCGGCCGGAATTATTTTTTATGTCCCCATTGTCCCATTAAACCTTATTGGTCAGGACAAAATTGTTTACTAAGTCAATTTCTTTGCTCGAAAACTCTTACATTGTCTCCGGTCAAAGTGGGGCAGCTGTTGACACCCAATTTTGTCCCTCCTTTCTTCCAAATTATTTATTTAAGCTTCTAATATCACTAATAATGTAAGAATAGTTATTTTACCATTTTTACCACAAACTAGACCTAATTATTATTATTATTTACTTAATATCACCATTACTAGTATTATTAATGTTGTTACTACTACTACTACTACCACTACTATTATAATTTCTAATATGTTGTTATCATTATAACTACTACTAGTTTACTATTATTAATAAGTACTACCGTAACTAATATTATTATTACTGTAGTTTTTTATTAACATCTATCTAATATTATTTTACCTTATATATATAAATTTAAGTTTTAATACAAAAAAGTTCAAAAGAAATAATTTGAAGATTGGGAAAAGACCAATTAAATGTGGCATATTGAAGGCCCAAGTTCGTTCTTTCACAAAAAAATCACACAACAACCCATTTCCATAGCCCATCGTGCAAAAATCCACCAGACCAACAAAAACCCACCAGCTTTACTTTGAATTAACCCAAAAAATAAGCCCAACTAAGTCTAAATCCTACGCCTCTTCTTCTCTCTCATTCCATTTTTTATGTTTTCAGCTCTTCTGCAGCCATGGAAAGACTTTGCCTACGCTGTTTCGAGTAAAAATCATCTTTCTCTGCATCCTTCTTGACGTATTCCATCATTCAAGGACGCTTTTCTTTCCTCTTCTATGTTTTGGAAACTTGTGAATCTCAAAATTCAAACAAATACTCACCATTTGGGGCAAGGTCTGAAAATTCACGTGAAGGCTTCAACGTTCGGATTAGAACGACTCTCTTTGACCATGAATTCGAAATCTAAAATTTCAGACTCCCGCTCTAGGACTCGAACCCTAGAATTTTTCCCTATAAATACTATTATTTTCTACAATGAAGGGGAGATAGCTCTGAGCCGCCATTCAATGCCCCCATAAAATCTACTGCCCTCCTTTGTTCTTATAATTTTTGCCTTGCCAAGAATCTTCTCTTTTGTCTCTCAGTTCTGTTGGTTTTAAATACAACGGTGCTGCTTATTTTTTTTTGTTGATTATTACATCGTTTAACAATCATCCGAGTTAGCAAGTTCGGGATCGGAGTTCGGTAGATCTAAATCCCTTGCCTCGGTTCACTGCACCATAAAAGGCCAGTGGTTGCTCTTCTCGTTTTCTTTTCTTATAGATTCAAAAGATGAGTTTTGTTTGCTAAAATCGTGAGTCGCTGTTTTGTTTTGAAAATCATGACTTAGGAGTATATATTATGTGATATACTTGTCTAACTGAATGATAAGTAATATGACTTTAGAAATTTTGATGATGAAACTTGAGTATGGTGTATTGTGTTTATTAGAAATCAGGTGCTCATTTAAGTCTTGTTTAGTTGTAACGAAAGTCATGATCTGCTTGTTGTCATAGGACTCTATCATGCGCTTAAAATAAATCGAAACATAATATGTAGCAGAGAGCATGTTCCAGGGATCAGTTATGACTCATGAGAAATAGCTATTCTGCAAGCTAAAATGTTTATATGAAAACCAAAATGCAGAATATATTTTAAAAATCAGTATAAAGCTTTGTTACCATTACTCAAAACACTTAATGTAATGAATTTGAATCATTGTTGAAATAAGTTCATATATTTACTTTTGAAATTAATTTACTGTTTGTTTGATTGAGTTAGAAAGAAACATTATATTAAAGTATGGATGTATTCTTTTATTTCTTGTATGGTAATAAAAATCATGTCTATTTCGAGTTTAAATTTTAAACTCATTGCTTGAAAGAGATAATACTGAACCAACCATGATCGCAGAATCATTTTCGTGAAAATATGTGTCTTTCGTCAGAAATATGCATTCAAAAGTTAAATAGTAGTATGTGTTTAGCTCACTATAATGGAGTTAATGAAGTTTTCATGTTTCACTGTCACTAAGAAACAATATATGTAGGATAGCTTAATTGATTTAACCTTTAGATTTCAAATGAACATGAAAAAAGTTGGTACTCTGCTTATTATTTTGGATAGAAAATATGTCTAAAGACCATTGTCTATCATTTAAGTTCTTGAGTTCATATTAAGGTTTAAGAATTGACATGTATAAGCTTGTCGGAATTGGATATGCTCGTTATAAGTTTGATTTACCTTTTTTTTTTCTCTTCTCTAATTCTTGTCTTATTGTCTCTTTTGCATATGTTCTTGGAGCAAATTTGGAGTCTTAGTGCAAGACTCTTCCACACCCGAGCATGGAGTCATTACACTCCATCTTTTATAAAGTCACTAGATAGCAAGAAAACAAGCAAAACGCTTGGGGACGCCTATGGCGTCCTTCCTTTAAATTCTTTTGGCATTTCGTTTTATTCTAACTTATATATATATTATTTGTGTATTTGGGTTGTTATTTTTTTTTAGTGTGAATTTAATCATCTAGACCCTTTGATTTAGTACTGATATTACATAGGACATGATAGCTAGAATAAGAAATCTCACATCAATAATTTAGTAATTTCTTCACATATTTACCGTTATCCTATACATTTTCTAGTAAGCTTAGTACTTTATTTCAAACGCTTTAAAAGTCACTTTGTTAAAGTTGACGCTTTTGGAAGATAATTGCTAGGCTCGTTTTCAATATTGCTAAATTGGAGTTTTCTTTATAAATGATGTAAACCATATAACTCTTTCTAGAAACTAATTTGCAGTGGTTTAATTACTTGAGTAATTTCAGATTTGATGTTCTCTTATGGCCAGCTTATTCCTTTCAAAAAAAAAAAAATATATATATATATATATATATAAAATATTATTACTTTAAAGATATAAACCATTTTTTTAGTTTCATATGGAAAAGTTTTTTTTAAAACAAAAGAGATAAAGTCCAAACTGTTTATTCGTTTGAATTTGAAAATGCACGAAAGTAATTTTCTATCTCAATATAAATGTATACGAAAATGGCTGGTTAACCGTTATTAACGGATCATATAGAGTGCCTTAATAACCTTCCCTATAAGATTAATTAGAACCCTTACCTATAATCTTAAAGGTTAAGCATACCATATAAAACAGAGTTAACTTTAAACACTACTTAGTTAAAATTGGTGTCCTAATTCACCGTTAAAATAATCAGGTGGCGACTCTCTTAATTAAATAAACCTTCAGAATTACCAATATATTATACTCTAATTTGACCCGTGTTAAATTGGGGTATAACACCGTTTCAATGTCTCCGTGTAGGAGAAGAACTATATCTTACTAGTAAATTAACAGAAAATGCTATGTCAGGCCTTGTAACATTAGCAAGATACATTAATGCACCAATTGCACTGAGATATGGTACTTCGGGACTAAGGAGTTTCTCATTCTCTTCTAGAGGGCGGAACAAATCCTTATTCACTTCAAGTGATCGAACAACCATTGGTGTACTCAATGGGTGTGCTTTGTCCATGTAAAAGCGTTTTAAGACCCTTTCTGTATAGGCAGATTGATGGATAAAGACCCCGTATGCTAAATGTTCAATTTGCAGACCAAGACAAAGTTTTGTCTTTCCAAGATCTTTCATCTCAAATTCTTTCTTAAGATATTCAATTGCCTTTTGGAGCTCTTCTGGAGTTCCAACAAGATTTATGTCATCAACATAAATAGCAAGTATAACAAAATCCGATGCCATTTTCTTTATAAAAATACATGGACAAATAACATCATTTATGTAACCTTCTTTCCGCAAATATTCACTAAGGCGATTATACCACATGCGCGCTTTAAACCATACGAAGATCTTTATAATCTGATTGAATACATTTCCCGAGATTTTAAATTTGCTTCGGGCATTTTAAATCCTTCAGGGATTTTCATGTAAATTTCATTATCAAGTGACCCGTACAGATAAGCTGTAACCACATCCATTAGATGTATTTCAAGCCTTTCATGTAAGGCTAAACTGATGAGATATCGAAATGTTATGGCATCCATAACGGGTGAATATGTTTCTTCATAATCGACTCCAGGTCGTTGTGAGAATCCTTGTGCGACAAGGCGAGCCTTGTATCTTTCAACTTCATCTTTATCATTTCTTTTCCGCAAAAAAACCCATTTATGACCAATTGGCTTTATACCAGCAGGTGTTTGGACTACTGGCCCAAAGACCTCTCTTTTAGCAAGGGACTTTAATTCCGATTGAATTGCCTCTTGTTATTTTGGCCAATCATATCTTTGTCGATATTTTTCGACAGATCGGGGTTCAAGATCCTCACTATCTTACATAATGTTTAGTGCAACATTATATGCAAAAATATTATTCACCATTATTTCAGATCGATTTAAATTAATCCCATCACCAGTAGAACTTATTAAAAATTCCTCACTCACCCGAGTCTCGGGTTCATTGATTTCTTCAGGAATCTCAGAACTAATCAGATCTTGGGTCTCTTCAGGAGATCTCTTCACAGTATTATTTTGATCATTTGTCGATTTTCTTTTTCTAGGATTTCAATCCTTAGAACCCAGAGGCCTACCACGCTTCAGGCATGTTTTGGGTTTACTAGCTATCATGCTAGTAGATTGTCCTGCTGGGACATCAATTCGGATAGGCACATTCTTTGCAGGGATATATGATTTAGCAATCCTTTTCAAATCAGTNGGGTACGTGGATCAAAATGAGATAATGATGAAACTTTCCACACAATTTCTCTTTTGATTTCCTTTTTCTCTCCCCCTAATTGTGGGAAATTTGTTTCATTAAATCGACAATCTGCAAATCGAGCAGTAAATAAATCTCCCGTCAATGGTTCAAGATAGCGAATAATAGAGGGTGATTCAACCCCAATATATATTCCTAACCTTCTATGTGAGCCCATCTTACTACGTTGTGGTGGTGCTACTGGCACATATACAACGCATCCAAAAATTCGTAGATGGGCAATATTTGGTTCATGACCAAAAACTAATTGTGACGGAGAATATTTATTATAATGTTTCGGTCTGAGACGAATAAGTGATGCTGCATGCAAAATAAAATGTCCCCAAACAATAATGGGCAATTTTGTTTTCATAAGTAGTGGTCTTGCTATCAATTGTAGGCGTTTAATAAATGACTCTGCGAGGCCATTTTTAGTATGAACATAAGCTACAGGATGTTCAACTTTTATCCCAATTGAGAAACAATAATCATCAAAAGCTTGAGATGAGAATTCTCCAGCATTATCAAGGCGAATAGCCTTTATAGGATAATTTGGGAATTGTGCCCTTAATTGAATTATTTGGGCTAATAGTTTTGCAAACTCCAGGTTGCGAGATGATAGTAGGCACACATGAGACCATCTTGAAGATGCATCT
>MDKI01155242.1:0-14935 GCA_005239505.1 Nicotiana paniculata | reverse complement strand
CACAAAATATATACAAATCAGATACAAAATATACAAAAGACATATTGTATAAAATTTGTATAATAATTATATTTAAGTTGTATGATATTGTAGTTGTATTTAATTGGTAGAAATAATGTATAAAAGTTGTAGATAAGTTGTAAATAAGTGTATACTGTATAATTAGTTGTATGAAATTTATTTTTAGTATGTATGAAAGTTATAGATAAGTTATAAATAAATTGTATATTATATAATTAGTTGTATAAAATTTATTTTTAGTTTATATGATGTTGTATCAAATTTTTTATGAACGCTTCAACCCCAACTAATCTCGATATCAATGATATACATGTCATGTTTACGATATTCACCACTGTAATTGAGTACATGACTATTGTTGGGTCTTTCCAACTTAGTCTCTCCTTCTGTTTCATTTGCAGTTGTTTGACACAATGAAAATGGAGGGAATTGAAATCGGGAAGGAGTACCGTCCTGATACAGAACCTAAATGCTTCTTAAATTGGCAGACGTTGTATTGAGTTTGTAATTGGTAATACGATTTGATATTCACTACACATGAATTAGGCTTCAAAACATACCAGCTCACCCACAATCAGCAAGATGATTGATTTGTTTTCTTTGATTTTCCCAGGTGGATATCTTATAATGTTTGGCTCGATAACATTGTCAATGATTGGGAGATCAATTGTTGTTCTTAATGGGTACGTATTTTATTCTTGTATACTAAAAGTTATCAGAACTAAAACTAAACTTAAATTAAAACAAATGACAGAGTAATAGAGACGACGTACATATCTTTATCATACTTACTCTTCACTTTTTTCTTCCGTTTTTGTTCTGGGATAAGATTCAGTTTCTTTAAACATAAGTTTGGAGAGAAGAGGGGAGAGAGGAGACAAAAAAAAAAATGTGTAACTAAATCCTTAGATTGAAGGCATTAATAATGGATTGTGAGCCTTTTAAGGTAGAATGTATATAATTTGTAAGTAATCCTTGTTTAGGGCGGGTGATATACAAAATTATAACAATTTTGGTAAATAAGTTTCAAATATTGTATAGGAACAAAAAAATCTTTATATAATATCATATTCACTAAGCTGTATAGCCCACTTAGCTAACCTTCCTGATAATTTTTGCATATACGATATATTCCTTAGCGAAAAAGCAATTACAACAGAAGTAGGATGACACTGAAAGTAAGGTCGGAACTTAATTGATGTCATAATTAAAGCTAAAGCAAGTTTTTCTAGATGAAGATACCGTGTCTCAGCATCTAGTAAAGACTTACTGACATAATAGATCGGAGATTGTTTACCTTTATCTTCACGTACCAGTATCGTGCTTATCGTCACTTCTGACACAACAAGGTAGATGAGCAATCTCTCCCCGTCTTTTGATTTTACTAACAAGGGCGGATTTGACAGATACGTCTTTAAGTCCTTCAGAGCTTGTTGACATTCGTCAGTCTATTTGAACTGATTTTGCTTTTTCATTACTGAAAAGAACTTAAAGCATTTTTCCAATGCCTTGGATATACACCTTCCTAGAGCCGCTAGTGCTACCCTACCTGTTAATCTTTGTACTTCTTTCTTGCACGTGCGTACATCAGGTATTTCTTCAATAGCTTTGATCTATGTGGGATTTACTTCAATACCCCTGTTAGAAACAAGAAACCCCAAAAATTTTACCTGAAGCTACACCAGAAGTGCACTTTTTCGGATTCATCTTCATGTTGTACTTGCGGAGAATTTCAAAGGTCTCAGCCAAATGTTGAAATGATCCCCTGCCTGTATGGACTTGACCAACATATCGTCCATGTAGACCTCCATAGTTTTTCCCAAGTGTTCTTGAAATATTTTGGTCACCAATCTTTGATACGTGGCTCCAGCTTTTTTCAAGCCAAGTAGCATGACTTTATAGCAATAAGTCCCTCTGTCTGTGATAAATGAGGTTTTTTCCTAATAAAAAGGGTCCATTTTCATAGAATTATAACCGGAATAATAATATGAAAAACTTAAAATCTTATGACCAGCGGTAGAATCAATTAATTGGTCTATGTATGGTAAAGGAAATGAATCTTTAGGAAAACCCTTGTTTAAATTGGTATAATCTACACAAACTCACCATTTTTCATTCTATTTTGGAACCACAAAAGTATTAGCTATCCAGTTAGGGTACTTTACCTCTCGTATTCACCCGATTTTCATAAGTTTTTGTGCCTCAGCTTGGATCACTTGATTTTTAAATGCCCCTTGCTTCCTTTTCTTCTACTTGACATGTGGATGTAATGGATCCTCATTCAGTTATGAGTCATCACCTCCGGTGGTATACCTGTCATATCCAAATGTGACCAAGCAAAACAATCTGCATTAGCACGTAATAATTCAATTAACTTACCTTTCATTTCTAGGCTCAAGTTTGCTTTAATGTAAACTTTTCTATATGGCCAGTGGAAAAATAATATTATGACTTCGAGCTCCTCCCTAGTTGTTTTGATGTTCTCATTTTCCTCTGGTTCTTGAATCACATCAGGTCTTGAATCCACATCAGTTTGACCTTGTGTGCTTTCAGTTGAGGTATGGATAGAAGTGTCTCCAACTGAATTGTTTAATTTCTATTTCGCGTCTGCATCTTTGGCTGTTGTATTTGAAATCACCACTGAATTAATACTTTGTGAGGCCTGTCGATCTTCCCAGATTTGTCAAATCCCCTACTGTGATGGGAATTTGATAACTTGATGCAACGTGGATGGGACAACATTCATATCATGAATCCATGGCCTACCCAAGATTACATATAGGCCATCTCCGCGTCTATTACCTAGAACTTTTTGTCTTTGATGACTCCTCCTGCAAACGTAGCCAACACAACTTCTTCTTTCGTAAAGACGCTTGAATTATCAAACCCAGATAATTAATAACCGTGTTTTTGGTATGATCTTATCATTATCTTGATTTCATTTACCACTCTTAGTAAAATGATATTCACTGAGTTACCCGGGTCAATCAAAACTCGTTTAACATTAGTATCATGTACAATTAAAGATCTTACCAGTACATTGTTGTGAAGAATCATCAAGCCATCCGCGTCTTTGTTAACAAACACTATATTGTCACCTTCCAATACTTGACGAACTTGTTTCCCGTGAGTGACAGTGACCTTTGATGTCTTTTTTGCAGCCGTGTAAGTTCTCCCATTAACTTCATCTCCTCCGGTTATGACGTTTACTGTTCTCTTTGGTGATGGAGACGTTGGGGATTTTTGCCTGTTTTTCATGTATGATTGTTTTCCTTTCTCACTGAACAGATCGGTAAGATAGCCTTGCTTCAATAGTTATTCAAATTCCCCTTGCAAAAGCATATAGTCTGATGTTCTATGTCCATGATCATTGTGAAACTCGCACCATAAATCTGGGTTCCTTTTGTTCGGATCCGATCTCATCTCTTTTGGCCATCGTACCTTGTCTCTCGTTCCTCTTAGAACAACTACCAATTCAGAAGTGTTGATGTTAAAACTATAATTTTCGATTCTTTCTTGAGTGCTGGAATTAGTGTATCGGGTGTCCCACTCCTTTTTTGACTCAGGAAGAAGAACTCGCCTCCTTTTGCCTTGATCTTGAATCAAAACGTACATTATCTTGTTTAGGTGGGAATCTCGCCCCGCAAGTCTTATGTAAGGTTCGTACTTATTCTTACCAGAACTTCTCTCTGATTCTGAGCATCTTGACCCCGGCCTTTCATCTGCCCTTGGGTGTGTAACCGTATCTTCTTCTATCCGCAGCTTCATGTTGTATCGATTGTACACATCGTTCCAAGTTGTTGCAAGAAACTCCCGTAAACTTTATTTCAACCTCCTCGTGGATTCTGAACTTTTCTCGTTCAAATTTCTTGCAAATGCCATAGCCGCCCAATTATCAAGTACTCGTGGCAGCATCATTCTTGTAACGACCCGACCGGTGTGTCACAGTGGAGTATTCAGGCGAGTAGGGGCGCCCAAGAGGGGGAGGCCTGGCCCATTGATGGGTTTCATATAGTAGGCTTGAGGCCACTTCGTCAGATGATGTCATACAGGTATGCTTTCGGTTCGTTATAGAGGAGCACCATTCGTATTTTGTTTCAGTTCTGCTTATCGAGGTGAGTCCCCTATTTGTTGCTCCACCTATGGGTGAGTTCATGACTTTGTATTCTGTTTATTTGTTTTCCCCTGTTGGGAGATTCTATGAGTGGTAGCCCGTGTCTATCGTTTGCTTTTATTCGTCATGAGAGTTGTGAGGTTAGAAGTGAATTCATGTTGTCCATTATGGTAGGTTTGATGTGATTCCTGATTAATATGATTACAGTTTGTGATTTGATACTCTATCGAGGTGAGATTTCAATAAGTGTTGTGATTTTATTGGCAGAATTGAGTTAGTGGAAGATTTCAATTGGTATGATGTGTATTTGACTTGTGATTCAGAGTTGAGGGTGAGAGCCTCGCGATTGCATGTGATTTGATATATTTGAGCCAGGCTACGAGTCGCGGTGGAAGTTATATCAGGATGAGATCCTTATGATTTGTTCATATACTTTGATTTTTCCTTGTAAATTGATTCGTAGAATAGTAGTGATAGAGAGTTGTGCCTGTCGGGCTTGTTTGATAGTTCTCTTATGTGTTTCTCTTTACATATTCAGTCATTTACGTTTTGTGCTACTTGAGATTTAACTTGTGGTGTTGTGCCCCATGGCGTTAGGTGTGACTTGTTGATCCGGGTGTATGCTATGAGGTCTTCATGTTCCATGCATCATTGTCAGCATTGTGGAGTTTTGAATCAGGGGTATAAGGGATATGAGGCTAATTGCCAGTGCTGGAGTTGATTCGGGCATTTATTGTGATAAAAAATGTTATTATGGGCCTATGTGTGATGTGTCCTGTTGTATGGCCGTACCTTGTGGGTGTAGGCATATGTTTTTGTAGCTGGTTGAGACTGATACCGGGTGTGAATGAAGAATCGGGTCTTTTGGATATGAACGAAGGGTGAGAAATTTTGACTCTAAGGCTTATTGGTGTTGGTAGAAGGAATAAGTTACAGTTGAGATGGTGTCGTTAGGCTTATATGGAATGTGGTAATGTGGCGTCACCCGCGGGTGTATGTTGGAGGTGTGCATCTAGTGATTTGAGGACTTCAAGGCCATTGTTGGCACGTTCGAGGACGAACGTTTTTTTAAGAGATGGAGGATGTAATGACCCAGCCGGTCTTTTTGAGAATTGAAGTCTCGCTCGGCGGCATAAGGTCTTGAACAGCTTCGTATTGTGTGTTATGGCTTGCATGTGTGGCCGAGTTCAATTTTTAAATGATTCGGGGTCAATTTTGAAGAAGGATTCTCGTTTTAGAAACTTAAGCGGTAAGAGTTGACCAAATTTTTGACTTTTGTGTAGATGAATCTAAAATGACGTTTTGATAATTTCAATATCTTCGTATGGTGATTTTGGACTTAGGTGTGCATTCGAATTTGGATTTAGAGGTCCGTAGAGTAATTTGAAGCATTTCGGCGAAAGTCGGAAAAGTTAAAGTTTTGGAAGGTTGAGAGGTTTGACCAAGAGTTGACTTTGGTGATATAGGGTTCGGTATAGGATTTCGAGAGTTGGATTATCTCTGTTATGTCATTTGGAAATTGCATGTAAAATTTGGCGTCATTCCTGGTTGATTTGACATGTTTCAACACGAGTTTGGGAGTTGGAAGATTTGAAAATTTATGAGTTTGATTTGTGGTGTGATTAATAGTTTCGATGTTGTTTGATGTGGTTTAAGTCCTGGAGCAGTTGCGTTATGTTTAGGACTTGTTGGTATGTTTGGCTGAGGTCCCGGAGGCCTCGAGTGCATTTCTAGATGAGTGTTAAACGAGTTTGGGCATTTCGGCACATTGATGATGTTCTGGAACTTTTGGAAGTGTGGGAGGCACATTTTTGGAGTGCTGAGGCAGAGGGAAAAGTGCGACCACAGAGGAAAAGTGCGGACCGCACAATTCTCCTCGCGGCCGCACTTCAAGGATTTGGCAGGATCGATGGTCCGACTTCAGAAGCTTATATCTTTTGATCTATAATGAATTTGGTAATGATTGAAAATGAAAGTTGCAGCTCTTTGTATCTAGTCTCCAGAAACATAATGAAGTTATCATTTGGACATTTGTACAGAAAGTTATGACCAATTTACTAAATCCTGGTAGAGCATATTTTGCTGAAGTGCGAGTGCACAATTTGGATCGCGGTCCCAGAGCCTGGGATGTGCAACCGCACCAAAAAAAGTGTGGTCAGCACTTTGGAGGTCAGATGTGGTACTATATAAATGAGGGTTTCACCTCATTTTTCATTTTTGGACCTGGAGAGGTCAGTTTGTGTCAATTTTTCGTGGGTTTTGTAATGACCCGACCGGTCGTTTTGAGCTCTAGCGCATCATTTAGCGGTTTGAAGTTGTGAGCAACTTTATTTCAGGTATTATGACCCGTGGGCGTGGTCGGAATTGAATTTCAGGGAGTTCAGAATTGATTTGGAAGAAAATTCTCATTTCAGGAGCCTTAAGTTAGAGAAATCAACTAAGATTGGAATTTTGAGTAAACGACCTCTGAATCAGGATTTGAAGGTTCCAACAGGTTCGTGTGAAGATTTCAAACTTGGGCGTATGTTCGGATCAGGTTTGGATAACCCGGGAGCGCTTCGACGTATATTGTGGAAGTTAGCATTTTAGAAGGGTTTCATGAATTTGGGCTTGAAGTGCATATCAGTGAGGTTGATGTCCGTTTGGGATTCCAAGTCTGGGAATAGCTCCGTATGGTGATTCTGGAATTGGGAGCGCGGTCGAAAGTGAATTTGGATGTCCGTAGGTCATTTTAGGGTCATTTGGCTAAAGATATAAATTTGAAGGTTTTTGAGAAATCCGACCGGAAGTGGAAGTTTTGAATATCGAGGTCGGAATGCGATTCCGGAAGTTGGAGCAGGTCTGTAATATTGAATATGACTTGTGTGCAAAATTTGAGGTCAATCGGGCGTGATTTGATAGGTTTCGGCATCGGATGTAGAATCTTGGAATTTCAAGTTCTTAAAGATTTGGATTGGAGAGCGATTCGTCGTTTCAATGTTGTTTGATGTGATTTGAGGCTTCGAGCAAGTCCGTGTTATGTTTCTGGATAGGTTGGTATGATTGGACGGGGTCCCGGGGGCCTCAGGTGGATTCCGGGTGGTTAACGGATCAAAGTTGAAGTTGGAAAAAGGGCTGAAGCTTGTTGTCATCTAGTGTAATCTCACATGTGAGGCTTTGACCGTAGGTGCGGCTAAGGGCGCCGCAGGTGCGAGATTTGGGGCTGGAACTGAGGGGACCGCAGGTGCGCGAGTTTGGTCGCACCTGCGGAGTCGCAGGTGCGAAGAGTGGGTCGCAGGAGCGGGATTTTGCTGGGTCGAGTCAGAGCCGCACCTGCGATGGAATTTCCGCAGGTGCAGAGCCGCATGAGCGGCTATTGGACCGCAGGTGCGAAAGGAGGCCTGGGCAGAATGTTTAAAGACGGGTTTTTTTCATTTCTCACCCATTTTTCATATGCTATGGACGATTTTGGAGAGCTTTTCAAGGGAGATTTCATCAGGGATCAGAGGTAAGTTGTTTCTACTCGTTTCTAAGGTTAAATACAAGATTGATGCATAAATTTGACATGGGAAATTGTGGGGAAAATTGGGGTTTTTGAAGAAAAACCTAGGAAATATAAATTTGGAATTTAGCCACGAGTTTGAGTATGGAATGTAGAGTAAATTGCATGATTGAACTAGTAGAGCTATGGGTAGCATGCATCTTCGATAATCTTGAATTTTCGGGCGCGTGGGCCCGAGGGCATTTTGGTCATTTCTTCGAGCGGGGTTGGGAAAGTATATATCTGAATTTTTTGTGAGTATTAGGATGAATTTTCATTGCTTTTCCATTATGTGGTAGTTTCGAAGCGTTATGCGTCCGTTAGAGTCATCGGAAGGGCTTGGAAGTCAGTGTTGGAATTTCGGAGCGAGGTAAGTCTCCTTTCTAACTTTGTGAGGGGGAATCATCCCCCTAGGTGAATTAATTCAGTACATGCTATTATCTTCGGGGGCTACGTACGCACGAGGTGACGGGAGTCCGTGCGTAGCTACTATTATGCCATGTCCGGGTAGTCTAGGACCCACTAGCATGCCTTACGTGTTATACCTGTAATCCTGCCTGTAATATTAAACTGCTAATATAATCAAAGACGTAATTGAATATCTAAAAGAAAACTAGAGTTCATCTTGTTAATCTTCTAAAAAGAGAATTTATCTCTCTATGGATATTTGTGTACCTGGACTAGGTTGTATCGTGGAATATCATTAAACTTGACAAATGAGTTTCAAAAACAAATGATTTCAAAACCTATGTTTCATGTTTCTTTTAATAAGGATTCTACCACTTCCCTGAGAAAACTATTTTCTTAATAAAATATGGATTTAATTTGTGGAAATGTGTCAGCACCCGAGTCGCAGGTATGATTTGTGAGCGGGGGAAGCTTTATAATATTCAGTATAAGTGTGTCAGCACTCGAATCGCAGGTATGATTCGCGATCGAGGGAAGCTTTATAATATTCAGTATAAATATGTCAGCACCCGAGTCGCAGGTATGATTCGCGAGCGGGGGAAGCTTTATAATATTCAGTATAAGTGTGTCAGCACTCGAATCGCAGGTATGATTCGCGATCGAGGGAAGCTTTATAATATTCAGTATAAATATGTCAGCACCCGAGTCGCAGGTATGATTCGCGAGCGGGGGAAGCTTTATAATATTCAGTATAAATATGTCAGCACCCGAGTCGCAGGTATGATTCGCGAGCGGGGGAAGCTTTATAATATTCAGTATAAATGTGTCAGCACCCAGTCGCATATATGATTCGCAAGCGGGGGAAGATTTATAATATTCAGTATAAGTGTGTCATCACTCGAATCACAGGTATGATTCGCGATCGAGGAAAGCTTTATAGTAATTTCGTATAAATGTGTCAGCACCCGAGTCGCAGGTATGATTCGCGAACGGGGGAAGCTTTATAATATTCAATATAAGTGTGTCAGCACTCGAATCGTAGGTATGATTCGCGATCGAGGGAAGATTAATGGTAATTGGTATAAATGTGTCAGCACCCGAGTCGCAGGTATGATTCGCGAGCGGGGGAAGCTTTACAACTATTCAGTGATTAAATATTCCTTCGACTCTGTCCGGTTTTCTTATCCTTATGTGCGCATGACTATTTGGTACGGTTTAATTAATAATCGAAGTTTTATTATTCGGAATAATTTCTTATGAGTTTTATTTATGCTTTGAAATTATTTTGGCTAGATTTGAGCCGTCCGGAGCTTATTTCACCCGAAAAATTTATTTTAGAGTATCAATCTGTCTTCTTTAAGGTAAGTATCTTGCCTAACTTCATGTGGGGATATACATCTTAGGATTGACTCTTCTATGCTAATTGTATCATGTAAAGCCCGGGTACGTGAGGTGACGGATACGTGCTCGGGCTTATTTGTGAAAAGTTGACCTTTTAGGGCTCTTAGGTCGTTATATTCACTAAATACGAAGTTGTTGTGCCATGATTGAGTTCCCATTTACTAGTTTTCACCTCTACGTGTTTAATTGGAATTAATTTCTTCATGAACCACTCTTATTGCTTATTTGACTCTTATGTGACTTAAATGAAGTTGTTGCCTCTTCTATTGTCATGCTATTCCTCCCTAGTCTCTTCTCCTTAATTGAAAGTATCATTATCTCTCATGTAGTTGTTCATCCTTAATTGAGGTTTTGATTATCTTTTCGCTATTTACCCTTATTTGAATTGTTGTATCTCCTTCGTAATTGTTCAACCTTAAAAGAAGTTTAGATATCCTATATCTTGATGACTTGACCTTATTTGCATTATTTGACTCGTGTTATTAGTTTATTGTTGAACTGTACCTTGTGGGGTTGTTGCTACATATTATTTTTCACCTGTTGAATTATTCTTATTATGTCCAGTTTTCTCTACTGTGTATATTCCTTGTGAACTAGCTCTACCGTTTCTTTGTGATCGAAAGCCTTGAGTTGATTTACTTGTCGTACTCTTGTGTTATTATTATTATTGTTGTTATACTCGGTGTTGTGATGCATGAGGTTTCTGTCATGCGGTTGTTATTGTGATGCACGATATTTATGTCGTGTAGTTGTTATTGTGATGCACGAGGTTTCTGTCGTGCGGTTGTCATTGTGAAGCATGAGGTTTCTGTCGTGCGGTTGGGGTTGTGTTGCACGAGGTTTCTGTTGTGCTATTGTTACTATTGATATGTGCACATGGGGCGTGACAAGGGGGCCTATATATATATGGGTTTTGCACGTGGCGAGACAAGGTGAGAATGTTATTATGCACGTGTGGCGAGACAAGGCAGCCTATATATATATGGGTTGCGCACGTGGCAAGACAAGGTGAGAATGTTATTATGCGCGTGTGGCGAGACAAGGCGGGCATTTACTTTATTATTGCACACGTGGCGAGACAAGGTGGGCTATGTCAGGGATTGATTTATGATGACTTGTGATGGCCTGGAGGCATTCTTGTTGTTGATAATTGTGTATTGGCGTACCTACCTGTGTGAATTTATCTTGTGAAACATTGTGGGAAAACCATCTTATGTGCTGTCTATTTTCTATACTAGCCAACTGGCATGAACTATGTTAGGACACTTGCACAAGTATACACATAGTTAATCACTCCTATCGGTTTAAGAGGATGAATCCTGATATTGCTGAGTATTGATGCACACCCTTGTTTACTTGCCTTCTATGTGGAAATGGCTCTATGGGCACAGGATGCCAAGTTCTTAGGGTTCCGGAATTGGGACCCATGAATTGATTCTGAAGTTTGGTACCTCGTGAAGGTTATTGGCTAAAACCTTGTGTGTATTACTTGCCTTTACTTTATCTGTGATCACCGAATTTTAAAATGTGTCCCGCTCATTCTACTATGTCATTATTACGGTGTTCCGTTGTTAGTTGTTGCTTTCCGTTTTTTTACTGCAGTTACCGTATTATTTTGTCATTATGTGCAATCTTTATATAGGTAAAGTACTTTGTTGCTTCTACACTTATACTTGTTCATGTTATTAGTCCAATATGTGTCTTGATTGTTCCTCGTCACTACTCCACCGAGGTTAGTCTTGATACTTACTGGGTACTGTTGTGGTGTACTCATACTACGCTTCTGCATAATTTATGTGCAGATTCAGGTATTTTCGAAGTTAGTTGATTGTTAGATAGCTGTGCGAATTCTTGCTGTGAAGACTCAAGGTAAACCTGCTGCTGCGTTCGCAGGCTTCGGAGTCACCTTCTGATATGTATTAGACTAATTATCCTTATTTCAAAACAGTTGTATTTAGAGGTTCTAGCAAACTTTGTAGAGCTTATGACTTGTACTACCTATTTTGGGATTGTGAATTTGTATAGAGACTTCAAATTCGAATTTGTTAGATGTTAGTTATATATTGTTGTTATTTCAGTTAATTGTTAGGCTTACCTAGTCCCTAGGACTAGGTGCCATCACGATACCCAACAGAGGGAAATTTGGATCGTGACAATTCTCTCACGTTGGAATTAATCTACGAATTCTCTGAGCAATTATGTGCTCCCCTGTTTAACTTTGAAGACATCCTCCATTATTTTTTCAGCTTTTTGAGCCCCCGAATGTACTTTTACAAATGAATCTGCAAGCTCAGCAAAAAAATCATTGGAGTTTTCAGGCAAGAGTGAGTACCATGTTAACGCCCCTTTCGTGAGAGTTTCGCCAAATTTCTTAACCAATACTGATTCAATCTCCAGCTTGGTTAAGTCGTTACCTTTCACGGCTATTTGGGAATTTGCATATTTCTTAACCAAGACTGATCCTGTGGGTGGGATGTCCCGTCATATTTACAGATATCAGACATTTTAAACTTTTTGGGAATCGGCAAAGGTGTTGCACTTGGCTTCCAGGGTTGTTGTGAATATTTGTTAATATCCACACCTTTGATTACAGGAAGCATGATCACGCCCACCTACACCTTATAAAAGAACTAAGCGGTTGCTGCAAATATAATTTGGTCTAAGAGTCTGGAGTCGAATCTCACGGAGAACTAAGGCTTAGCTATAGCTATTTAATATCACTAAGAAAACAAGTTCAAATAATTTTCGAGTTATGAAGATTAAGATTTGATTTATGAAATAACAAAAATTACTTAACTAAGAAAAAAGACAATAAAAACTATCAACTAACAAGAAAGAGGTTGAATCAAGGATAAAAAGGTCTAGGGTTTATGATTTTCCCAATTTGTCTGATTAATTCCTAAGTTAGCTATAATCTCGTCGTACCACTCTCTAAAGATAATGATTTCTTGCTTATCACAATTATCTCTCGATCAATTACGATAATTTACTAGAAGTATTCTCTCGAACTACTCTAAAACTTCGTTATCTCTAATCCCACTTTTAAATCCAAGTTATTAATATCTTAACTTATTCGAAAGTAGGGTTGTTCAACAAGAATCTAATCAAGTGTTCTCTCTCAAGCAACACAAGATAACTAGACACGATTAATCAAGAATCCTTCAATTAACCACAAGAAGCCCATAGTTGAACAATTAGAGAGTAAAAACGATCCAATTATACCAATACACAATCAAGAATTTATCCAATAATTAGTTCCATCAAACCCTAGATGATAAACTATTGTTGAACCAATATTCATAGAAATAAAAATATAAAAGTAGAGAGAAACTCTTCGATTCATCTTCTTAAATGAACTTGAGGATATTTCGGGCTCAACGTTGCTTCAACGATGGTGTTCCTTGCCTTCTCAGGTCAAGTGTGTGGCTGAAATAAAGGTTAGAAGCTTTTATATCACATCCTTGAGCCAATTGACTAAGTTTCCCCTCAAGATAAAACGCATGCAAATTTGCCCATGTGCTATAGTTGTGCTTCACACATGGCCTAGTTGAGTTTTCCAGATTTTCCTGTGCTTTTTCTGTGCTTTTCGAAGTCACTACCTGGTCTGATTTTTCTTTTCTTTAAAAATTACCTTTAGCTTCATTATTGCTCAAATCACCTCTATTCTTCACTCTTGGCTTCCTACATAACAATCTTCAACGATTAAGCTCAATTGGTTATCTTTTAACCTTCAAAACACCTAAAAACACACCAAAGTAGGGGTAAAACATATTCGGTTACATGTAAATCTCGCATATTATCAAGGCACAACAGATATTTGTTTTATACGCTCATTTTGCTCCATCAATTGTTTCTGTAAAGTTAGTACTTAACTTTATAAACTAAAACTATTCGGTGTACCTACGGGATTCATTCGGCACTTCTCCAATTCCAGAGTTATCGAGTCTTGAACGCGGATTTTTCAAGGTAGTATTGACTAGTGGTGGTGTTTGTGCTGCGTTACTTAATCCACTAACAAAAGCTCGTAGTGATTCATCCACGTGTTATGCAATCAACTGTTTCAAAGCATCCCGCTCGGCTGTATGGTCACCTCCCTGTTGTCCATCAGTACGTGAAGCAGACCTTTTAGGTGAACTTTCTCGTGAGTGCTGAGGAGTAGTTGTAGGTATGTGATGTGGTGAAGTTCCACCTTGTTGATTCAGCTGGTTGTTCTCGTTAGCAGTAGACATGTTTTGTTGCAAAAAATAAAATTTGAAAAGTGAACAGATTATCAGATTTTCGGTAACAGAACCAATTTGTTTAACCCAAAAATAAATTTCTCGGTCAAAGCTAATATCAAGAAAAAATCGGGTTACTGATAACCAAAATTACTTTACTTTCTTGGTAATTCAAAGAATAAAAAGAATAATAGAAATAATAGGTAAGGAAAGAAATTTTAAAGTAGATCGCTAATCTCTCCCGGAATTGTGGTTTGAACACTTTGAATAAAGTAAAAGACTAATTGCATATTTGATAAAAAATCATATACCTTTACAAATGAGAATCGAGTCCTTATATAAAGGTACATATTTATAATGGTTTCCCTAATTAATTCTGGCGTGTTAATTGTATTGATTGTCTTGGTTGCCCGTTATCATATATAATTGTAACGGTTGCATTAATGACGGAGGATTTCCTTAATCACGATTAATGCTAATTTCCCTTCCTTATTTATAACAGATTCATGAACTTTCCCCTTTTATGATTTTCATTTATCTCGTACCTATTTCTTCTTTTCTTGTTATCAGGGTCGGTACCTTTTCTGATGGAACACCGTGGGTATTCCGCTCGTGCCTTTTCAATTATTTTATCTTACTTAACTGAAAGTGACACTTGTCACCTTGTTGATGGTCCACGTGTCATGTCTTTTTTCGTGAAATCCATAAAGTAAAGCTCATCATAGGGTAAATTCGTCTTTATCTTTCTATAAGCAAGTAAGCAACTATAAAGAGGTAAAATTATCCGAAACATTGGTTTATTTGGTGACCAGTATTAAACTAAAACCAAAATTCTCGGGTTGGAAAACAAATTTTTTGAAAAACTGACATGATTTTTTCGTTGAGGACAAAATTCCATATTCTAATTTAAGCATCTTAACCTACAATGAAATACTATTAAGACTAAGGGTGTGTTATGTAAGAAAGGAAAATATTTTTCAGAAAATGTTTTTTAATTTACTCATATTTGGTTGGTTTAAATATTTTGAAAAATATTTTTTTTATCAATTCATTTTCTTCCAATTAGAGAAAAATATTTTTCTTATCAAGAGAAGGGAAAACATTTTTCAAAACTCATTCTCAACCTTCTCAACCCTATTTCATACTCTCACCAACCCACCCCATACCCTCACACCCACCCACCATAACCCCACCCCATGTCCTCTCTCCAAAAAAAAGAATTCCGTTATCACCTACCCTATTACCCCCCCCCCC
>ML343703.1:0-44293 GCA_005239505.1 Nicotiana paniculata | reverse complement strand
GGGGGGGGGGGGGGGAGTCTAGCAAAGGTACAAGTTCCTTTACCTAAAAGAGTTAAAATCGGACCAAAAACTGTAGATTGCGTTTTCATTGGATATGCTACAAATAGTAAATCATGTCAATTTTTGGTTCATAAATCTGATAATCCCGATATTCATGCTAATACGGTAATGGAATCAGATAATGCTGAATTCTTTGAAAGCATCTATCCGTATAAAACTGAATGCGAGTCGTTAAGTGAAATACCTAAACGACCTCAGGAAGAACCTAAGGAAAACACTCCAAGTGTAGAAGATCCAAGGCGTAGCAAACGTCAAAGAACATCTAATTCCTTTGGACCAGATTTTGTGACATTCTTACTAGAAAATGAGCCTCAAACTTTTAAAGCAGTTATGTCGTCTTTTGAATCAGTGTTTTGTAAAGAGGCAGTCAATAGTGAGATTCAATCAATTTTGGATAAGCATACGTGGGAATTGGTTGATCTTCCTCCGGGAAATAAGCCTTTAGGTTCGAAATAGATCTTTAAACGGAAAATGAAAGCTGATGGAACTATTGACAAATATAAGGCAAGACTTGTTGTCTAAGATTATAGACAAAAGGAACGCCTTGATTATTTTGACACTTACTCTCCAGTAACGAGGATAACATCTATTAGGGTGTTAGTGGCACTAGCGGCCGTGTATGGTCTTGAAATCCATCAAATGGATGTTAACACAGCTTTCTTAAATGGAGAATCGGAGGAAGAGATTTACATGGAACAACCTGAGGATTTTGTGGTTCCTGGTAAAGAAAAGAAAGTGTGCAAACTTGTTAAGTTGCTTTTTGGACTTAATAAGCACCCAAACAATGGCATGTCAAATTTGACCAAACAATGTTGGCAAGTGGGTTTAAAATCAACAAGTGTGACAAATGTGTTTACATTAAAAACACTCCAGGTCATGAAGTCATTGTTTGTTTATATGCTGATGACATGTTGATAATGAGCAAAAGTATGGTAGATATAAACGCTACTTGGCTAGCAAACTTGACATGAAAGACTTAGGAGTTGCTGATGTGATCTTAGAAATCAGAATTCACAAGACTCCACAAGGTCTAGCATTATCACAGTCTCACTACATTGAAAAGGTACTTGACAAGTTCAAGTATTTGGATTTCAAAATTGCCAAGACTCCAATTGATGTGAATTATGCACTTCAAAAGAATGAAGGTGAAAGTGACTCACAACTGGACTATGCAAGAGTATTGGGAAGTTTGATGTATATCATGAATTGTACGCGACCAAATATAGCATGTGATATTAGAAAACTAAATCAGTTTACAAGTAATCCCAATCAAATACACTGGATGGCAACGAAACGAGTTTTGGGATATCTGAAACATACCCAAAATTATGCTTTGCATTATAACAAATATCCCTCAGTCATCGCGGGATATAGTGATGCAAATTGGATCACCGGATCATCTAAAGTTAAATCCACGAGTGGATATGTTTTCATAGTTGGTGGTGGAGCAGTGTCTTGGAAATCATCCAGACGAACGTGCATCGCCCGTTCTACATTGGAATCTGAATTCATAGCTTTAGATAAGGCCGGTAAAGAAGCCGAATGGCTCCAGAATTTCTTGAAAGATATTCCATTTTGGCCCAAATCTTTGGCACCTATTTGTATACATTGTGATAGTCAAGCGGAAATAGGCAGCAGAGAGCGTTATGTATAACAGAAAATCTCGTCATATACGATGGAGACACAATACCATTAGACAACTACTCTCTAGTGGTGTTATCACGATTGACGACGTAAAGTCAAGAGATAACGTGTCGGATCCACTTACAAAAGGCCTATCAAGAGAGGCAGTTGAAAGATCATCAAAGGGAATGGGGTTAAGGCCTAAGACAAGTCATCATGACGGTAACTCTACCTAGAAGACTGGAGATCCCAAGAGCTAGGTTAAAAGAGATCAAACAAATTTATGAATGACGGTTCAACATTGTCAAATAACTCAACCTATTCTCCTGATGAAGACAATGTTCAAAATCGAGGTAGAGCAGTAAGGCTTTTTGATGAGTCAATAAAGCTTAAAGATTTTTAATGATTTGCTAAGTCTGGCAGGATATGACAAGATAGTGTGTCTATATGATTACACATTTAGTAATCACCTATGTGAGTGTGAAGTATAAGTCGCTTCAAGGGGAATGAAAGTAAAGGCCCATTCCCTAAGCACTCATGAAACCATGCGGTGTTCATGGCTGAAACGAACACAACCGTGAGAACCATAGAGGGTTAAGGATTGATTTGTGACTTATGTTATCTAGGTATAAAACAAAGCTCGATGGTTCAAGGATATCAAATCTACCGATTGACCGAGTATATCTGATATAAGTTCACTACGGAAAGTTCAAAGGGAAACCTACTTATCCAGATGCAATTAATTCTTGCATGTAAAACATGCACGCGTCTGTGCATTCCTTTATTTTATAACCATCCCCATTCATGTGGGAGATTGTTGGACTTTTAAGCTTGATGTAGATTAATTTTAAGCTTGGTGTAGCTTAATGAGAGTGAATAGAAAATGGAGGGAAAATGAAATATTTCTCTCCTTGGCAAAGGGACATTGTCCCATATTAGAAGAAGAAAAGACTTTTGATGGGTCTATATACAATTTCTCTTCTTCTAGCTCTTAAAGAGTTAAGAAGAAGGTAAGTCTCGCACCGTCTTAGTCGTAGCTCGCTCAGCTCGGCTTCGGCTTCGAATTTGGATTTGGATTTGATCAGAGATCGATTGATTGATTAATCTTTTTGGACAAAAAAATTTTCAATTATTTAATTAATTAACAAAAATTCAATCTGGAATAACCCATAACCTGCGACCCGGCCCGGTCCATTTTCTTTCCCGGATTATTTTAAATCAATTTTCTGTTTTTCCCGCAATATTCCCACCTGTTCCAACAGCTATGACTGTTCTGAAAGGTTGCAAACCTTTTCAGAAACATTTCCAAATGGGCTATAAATATGCTTTGAATCCCAAAATTTTTACTTACTAAATTTTTAGATTATCTTCTTCTTCTTCTGCACAACATTTTCCAGTGTATTTTACAACTATTGAGTGGTTCGAAGTTCATTGGAGTTTTTGGTATCAATACGCTGGTGAGTTAATCATTCTATCCTGGGAGGATAATATTCCAACACCTCGGGTAATTGAGGGGAATAATTTCCTTAAGGACACACTGTGCATTCAGTGGGCTCGATTTATTTCTATACTGTTTTTCAGAATTTATTTCGTTAAACCGGTTCTACTAACTTTTTGTTTCTGTTTCTATTTCAGAAAGTTTAATGGTTTTATTGTTTATTACGTAATACATATTAATTAACATAATAAACATGCGAAATAACTAAAATGATAATTTAAATCTTAAAAACATCAACAACTATATGAAATAAAATCTGCAACTCAACATGTACACTCCCAATACCCGGTGAAAATATAAGTCACAAGCTCTAGATATAGTACTGAACACTCCTATACATCATTGTCTATAAAGATGTAAAAAAATAAGAAAATAATAGGGTAGAAGGGGACTCCGAGGCCTGCGGACCCGGGTAGATGTACCTTGAAGTCTCCAAGCAAGCAACTCAACGTGCTAATACCGGGGCTGATAGGATGTACCTGGATCTGCACAAAACATCTGCAGAAACGTAGTATGAGTACACCACAACGGTACCCAGTAAGTGCCAAGCCGAACCTCGATAAAGTAGTGACGAGATCAGGTCGAGGCCCTACTAGAGATAATAAGAAGCAAGACAAAAATTATCATGATATACTGAAATAATAGGGAAGGGAAACGATAAAGAAATTACAGAAAGTAACAACACGGTTCCCACCTTATCTCACCGCATGCGTTTGAACACCCAAACCTTATAACACCGCATGCGTATCAATAATCACAATGGCACGGGAGAAACCTCGTGCAAATAGTAACAACCGCACGGCAGAAACCTCGTGCAAACAATAACAACAGCACGACAGAAACCTCGTGCACACAACCAAACAATCACCTCAACAATAACACGGAAGCCAAAACGTAACCACTAAATAAAAGTACACTTCACAACTTACACCTTGCCTCAATAGAAACCACGACCTTTGCAACTCAACACCAAACTCAGCAGCAAGATATTTCAAGGATAGCAAATTTCAAGTAAAGAACTTCCACAATTAAATAATGAATACATCATTAAGAAAGCAAGTAATTCAAATAAACATGTAGTACAAGTTGCAAGTATGAGATAAGACAAGTAGACATGTAAAATTAGGCTAAACATGTTGACTATAACATGCTAAAGTGACTCAACTAAGGCATGAAAAAGAAACCACGTAGCTAAAACCAGAATCTCAACATTTAGATATGTGAAATTAGGTTAAACATGGTGACTATAACATGCTAAAGTGACTCAATTAAGGCATGAAAAAAGAAACTACGTAGCTAAAACCAAAATCTCGACTCGAGCCAACGTATCAGAATCTGACCTAAATTAAAAAAACCGAACACCCTATCGATATTCAGTCCAACCATACAAGAATTACACAAATCCGACACTAAAAACCCGCTCAAATCCCCAAAATCCGGCCGAAGAAGTTTCCTCCATTTTTTCCCAATTTTAAACTCTAAAAATACTAATTACAAGATTAATTAAAAGTAGATTAATGGGAATTAATCAAAAAACGAGTCAAGAATCCTTACCCCAACAATTCCTCTGATAATCCTTCAAAATATTTCCTCAAACCGAGCTGTCAAAGTCCCAAAATGAATTATGAAATCAAACCCTCGAATTCCCCTTTTCTATCCAGCGACTTCCACATGGGTCGCTTCTGCGACACTATACCTGCGGAAAAACCATCGCAGGTGCGGTCCCAACTTAAATCCAGGGCTTCTGCTTCTGCGGATAAGGGCTCGCATCTGCGGTCAAGCCCAAGGTTATCTCCCCAAGTTCCGCTTCTGCGAATGTAGCCTCCGCATCCGCGAGTCCGCTTCTGTGGACAATTATCGCACATGCGATCCCAGTTGACCTAGGAAAATATGCTTCTGCAACCAGTGGCTCGCATTTGCGAGCCTGCACCTGCGACCAATCCCTTCGTAGAGGAAAGACACCAAAAACAACCCAGCTTCAGCAGATTTACACAAGTCTAAAATTACCCGATATCGATCCGAATCACACCCGGGGCTCTCGGGATCCCGTCCGAGTATACCAACTAGTTCCAAACACATAACGGACCTACTCGAGGCCAAAAACCACATAAAACAACATGACTTCAACGAATCGTAACCCAAATTCAAGCTTAAGCAACAGTGAACTTCCAAATTCCGGAAACTACGCCGATACATACCAAAACAACTCCGATTGACACCAAATTTTGCACACAAGTAATAATTGGCATTACAAAACTATTCCAACTTCCAAAATCAGAATGCAAATCCAACCCCCGATATCATAAAGTCCGCTCCCGTTCAAACTTCCCAAAATTCCACAAATTTCCAACTTTCGCCAATTAACGCCAAAATGACCTACGGACCTTCAAATCAACATCCGAACAGGCTCCTTAGACTCAAATCAACATACGAAGCTATTGGAACCATCACAACTCCATTCCGGAGTCGTCTTGACACAAGTCAGACTACAGTCAACTCCTACGACTTAAACTTCCAGTTTTGGGGACTATGTGTCCCATTTCACTCCGAAACCAAAATCAAACATCCCGACGAGTCATGTAACTACAATATAAAATAGAGAAGGCAATAAATAGGGGATTGGGGCTAATACACTCAAAACGACCGGCCGGCTCATTACATCATCCCCCTCTTAAAACAAAAGTTCGTCCTTGAACGAGTATAGAGACATACCTGAAGTGGTGAACATATGAGGATAATGGCTACGCATATCATGCTCGGTCTCCTAAGTCACCTCCTTAACTGGCTGACCCCTCCATTGAACCTTCATTGAAGCAATGTTCTTCGACCTCAATTTTTGAACCTGTCTGTCCAAAATGGCCACCGACTCCTCAACATAGACAGATCCTTGTCCAACTCAACTGAGCTGAAATCCAACACATGAGACGGATCGTCGTGATACTTTTGGAGCATAGATTCATGGAACACTAGATGAACTGTAGCTAGACTAGGTGGTAGTGTAAGCTTGTAGGCCACATTTCCAATCCTCTCAAGAATCTCAAAACGGACGATATACCTAGGGCTCAATTTTTCTTTCTTCCCGAATCTCATAACACCTTTCATAGGCGAAACCCGTAGCAAGACCCGCTCCCCAACCATGAATGCAACATCACAAATCTTCCAATCCGCATAACTTGTTTGTCTAGATTGGGCTGTATGGAGTCGGTCCTGAATCAATTTAACCTTTTTCCAAAGCATCCTAAACCAAGTCTATACCAAATAGCCTATCATTGCCCGGCTCCAACCAACCCACCACAGACCGGCACGCCTATCATACAAATCCTTATATGGGGCCATCTAAATGCTTGACTGATAACTATTATTGTAGGAAAACTCCGCAAGTGGAAAGAACTAATCCCAAGTACCCCCAAACTTCATAACACATGCACGGAGCATATCCTCCAATATCTGAATAGTGCGCTCAGACTGCCTATCCGTCTGAGGGTGAAATGTCATGCTCAACTCAACCTGAATACCTAACTCATGTTGTACGGCTCTCCAGAATCGCGATGTAAACTGCGTACCCCGATCAGAGATGTAGATACCTTCACGCCATGAAACCTCACAATCTCGCGAATCTAAACCTGATCCAGCTGCTCTGAAGAGTAAGTAGTGACCACTGGAATGAAATAAGTTGACTTGGTCAATCTATCCACAATCACCCAAACTGCATCAAACTCTGGTGAGTCCGTGGGAGTCCAACTAAAAAATCCATAGTGATCCGCTCCCATTTCCACTCTGGGATATCTAACCTTTGAAGCAATCCACCTGGCCGCTGATGCTCATACTTCACCTGCTGACAATTTAGGCACTGAGCCACATACTCCTCTATGTCCCTTTTCATTATCCTCGATCAATAATGTTGTCTCATGTGCTGGTACATCGCGGCACCTAGATGAATGGAGTACCGCGAACTGTGAGCCTCCTAGAGAATCAACTCATGCAATGCATCTACATTGGGCACACATAGCCTACCCTGCATCTGCAATACACCGTCATCTCCAATAGTGACCTCCTTGGCATTGCCGCGCTGAATCGTGTCCTTGAGGACAAGCAGATGAGGGTCCTCATACTGATGCTCTCTGATATGATCATAAACAGAAGATCGAGAAACCACACAAGCCAAAACTTGGCTCGGCTCAGAAACATCAAATCTAACAAACTGGTTGGCCAAGGCCTAAACATCCAAGGCTAATGTCCTCTCTGCTACCGGTAGATATGTTAAGCTACCCAAACTCTCTGTCTTGCGACTAAAGGCATCGGCCACCATATTGGCTTTCCCGGGATGATATAGAATGGTGATATGATAGTCCTTAAGCAACTCGAACCACCTCCATTGTCGCAAGTTCAAGGTATGAACAATAGCTGCTAACTCGAGGTCGTGGACAATATAGTTCTTCTCATGCACCTTCAGTTGTCTAGACGCGTAGGTAATCAACCTAACGTCCTACATCAACACCGTGCCGAGACCAATACACGACACATCATAGTATACAGTATAATAGCCCGAACCCAAAGGCAACACCAACACTAGGGATGTGGTCAAAGTTGTCTTAAGATTTTGAAAGCTCACATCACACTCATCGGTCCACCTGAATGGAGCACCCTTCTGGGTTAGTCTGGTCATAGGTGCCTCAATAGATGAGAAACCCTGTACAAATTGACAATAATACTCCGCTAAACCAAGAAATATTCGGATCTTCGTAACTGAAGACAGTCTGGAAAAACTCCGCACTGCTTCAATCTTCTTTGGATCCACCTTGATCTCCTCACTCGACACTACATGACCCAAAATGCCACTGAATCAAGCCAGAATTCACACTTCGAAAAATTTGTATACACCTTCTTTTCTCTCAAGGTTTGAAGCACAGTCCTCAGGTGCTGCTCATGATCCTCCTGGCTCTAGGAGTACACCAGAATGTCATCAATAAACACAATGACAAATGAGTCAGATAGGGTTGAAATACACTATTCATCAAGTGCTTGAATGTTGTTGGGGCATTGGTCAGCCCAAATGACATCACAAGGAACTCGTAATGACCATACTGAGTCCTGAAGAGAGTCTTCGGGATATCTTCCTCCTGAATCTTCAACTGATGATAACTTGAACGTAAGTCAATCTTGGAGAACACTTTGGTACCCTGTAGCTGATCAAATAGGTCATCAATAAGTGGCAACAGATACTTGTTCTTCACTATAACCTTGTTCAACTTGTGATAATTAATACGCATGCGCATAGAACCATCCTTCTCTTTACAAATAAGACTGGAGCACCCCAAGGCGACACACTAGGACAAATGAAGCCCTTATAAGGCAACTCTTGCAACTTCTCTTTTAACTCTTTCAACTATGTTGGAGCCATACGATAGGGTGGAATAGAAATGGGTTGAGTTCCCAATAACAAATCAATGCCAAAGTCAACATCCCTATAAGGCGGCATGCCCGAAAGATCTGCCGAAAATACATCTGGATAATCCCTCACTACCGGAACTGACTCCACGGTAGGAGTATCAACACTAGCATCCCTCACGAAGGCTAGATAAGCATTACACCCCTTCTAAACCATACGTTGAGCCTTTAGAAATGAGATAACTCTAGGAACATAATCTAAAGCACCTCACCACTCTAACCATGGTAATCCTGGCATAGCCAGTGCGATGACCTTGGCGTGAAAATTGAGAATAGCGTGATAGAGCGACAACCTTCCTATGCTAAAAATAATATCAAGTCTACCATACTGAGCAACAATAGATCGGCTCTGGTCTCAAAACCACCAAGAAAAACTAAACAAGACCGATACACACGGTCAACAACAATAGAGTTTCCCACAGGTGTGGACACATAGATAAGAGAACCCAAAGAATCACGGGATACACCCAAATACGGAGCAAAATAAGATGACACATTGGAATAAGTGGAGCTTGGATCAAATAAGATTTATGCATCTATACGAAAGGCCGTAACAATACTTATAATGACTGATTCTTATGCAACTGTCTCCGTCCTAGTAGGAAGAGCATAATATCTGGCCTGGCCTCCGCCTCTAGGGCGACCTCTACCTGCTCGACCCCCACCTTGAGTTGGATGTGCAGGTGGAGTGGAAACTGGTGCAGTAACCATGGCATGAGGACCTAGTGGAGCACGCAAGCCTGAGTAGTCTATGGAGGTGCACCCCTCCGAAGTCTCGGGCAATCCCTCACCATATGTCATCACACTCAAAATAATCTCTCGGAGGACGTTGATGTTGTGGCTAGCTCGGGTCTGATCGGCTTGACTGACCATTGAAAGCAGACCGTGTAGGATGTGCACTAGACAATAGTGGTGCATAATAGGGAATTTGAGGCCTAGGAGTGGGCGGAATACCATTGGAGGCTGGAAGTGCTGAATGAATAGGGCGACTCATGTATCCCCTACCATGACGTGTTGCAACTGGGGCACGGGTACCACTATATGTGCTAGAATCTCGAGACCTCATGGCCTCCCTCTCCTCTCTCTCCTGAGTCAACATACCCTCCAATCTCCTAGCAATCCCCACTACCTGCTAGTATCCAATGTCCATATCCAACTCTCGGGCCATGCTAAATATCATAGTGGGGTTGATCCCCTCGATAAATCGACGGACTCGCTCTCTAATAGTAGCAACCAAGGTTGGTGCATGCCTAGCTAAATCACTTAACCGGACCGCATACTCTGACACGGTCATAGAACCCTGGCGTAACTGCTCAAACTATGCGCTTCATGTATCTATGAGACTCTGGGGAACTTACTCCCTCAAGAACATATCTGAGAACTGAGTCCAAGTGAGTGCAGCTTCCTCGGCCGGACTACCCAACTCATATGCTCGCCACCACTGATAAACCGCTCCCCTAAGCTGGAACGCAGTGAAAGCAACCCCACTAGACTCCGCAATACCTATAGTACAGAGGTTGTGGCGGCACTCCTCAAACAAATCCTGGGCATCCGCTAATGCCAAGCTACTAAAAGTAGGAGTGTGGTACTTCTTGTACCTCTTGAGCTTGAGATGTTCCCCCTTAGAAACTGTTGCCCTAACCTAGGGCTGAACTGGTATGACCTCTGGGACCTGGTCAACCTGGACCCGCAGCTCTTCGTTACGGGCGAGCGGGAGTCTGTGCTTCTCCCCTGGCCTGAGATGTGGCAGGATCAAGTGAGATCAACCATGCCTAAGCTAAAGTGTCGAACATGCTCAGAAACTTGGCGAGAGTCTCCTGGAGTGCTGGGGCAGTAACAAGCGTCTAGCTGGAGTTACTGGTGGCTCCTTTGTAGTAGCTCGTGTAGGTGCTCTAGCTACACAGCATGGACATCCTCAGCCTCTATGCCGACCCCGACCTCTCGTGGCTCTAGCAGAGGGCGTGAGTGCCTAGTCATCTGATCTAGTTGTGTGTGTCCTCACCATCTGTGAGAGAATAGAAAGACATAAGTTTAGAATCCCGAAGTCAACAATTTCGCACGATAAGGAATCAAAGAAGTGATGTTTTTCCTAACAGTTTCATAGCCTCCCTGCAAGACTCTACTAAACCCGCTTGCGACTCATAACACCTATGAACCTAGAGCCCTGATACCAACTTGTCAGAAACCCAATCCCCCTCTGCAGGATGTCGTGACGACACCTATTCTCTAGGACTAGATAAGCCTAACAAACATGCGGAATAAATGAAATGATAATTTAAATCTCAAAAACATCAACAACTATATGAAATAAAATCAACAACTCAACATCTACATCTCCCAAAACCCGGTGAAAATTTAAGTCACAAGCTCTAGATACAGTATTGAACACTCTTATACATCATTGTCTATAAAGATGTAAAAAATATAAGAAAAGAACAGGGTAGAAGGGGACATCGAAGCCTGCGGATGCGGGCAGGTGTACCTTGAAGTCTCCAAGCAAAAAACTCAACGCACTAAAACCAGGGCTGATAGGATGTACCTGGATCTGCATAAAACATGTGCAGAAGCATAGTATGAGTACACCACAACGGTACCCAGTAGTGCCAAGCCTAACCTCGGTAGAGTAGTGACGAGATCAGGTAGAGGCCCTACTGGAGATAATAAGAAGCAAGACAGAAAATATAATGATATATTGAAATAACAGGGAAGGGAAAGAATAAAGAAATTACATAAGTAACAACACAGAAATCAAGGATGCTAATAAAATCACGAAAGAAAAACAAAAATTTTAAATGTTAAGGAAACAATAACCAACAAATACAACAAATAGAGAAGATCAACAGGGAACTCCTCAGGTACCGCCTCGTAATTCCAAATCATAAAAATAAATCACAGTCTTTCCTTATATCACCGCAGGAGCCTTTAATTTAGCTTTGAAAATCTTCTTTTCCCGAAATAGCACCCCACGTTTTTTATAAGTAGGGATTTTGACGACTTATTTGCACTTTTTTACTTTCGTTTTATCTCAAAAATGCTTAAAGGTATTCCCAAAAACTAATGAAATCTACTTTCTTGTAGGAATATTGAAAAATGAGCCAAAGAGATGAAAATCAACTCAAGGAGTAAAATTGGACAAGGACCAAAATAAAGCAAAAAAGAGCAAAGTGCAGATCGCACAATATTATGTGCGGCCGCAGACAATGAAGGACCTATGACAGAATTCGTATGCAAAGTGCGGACTGCACAATTATTGTGTGGCCGCAGAAGATAAGGTTCAGAGAGATGCTGTTTTGGGTCCATGAAGAAGCGCGGTCCGCACTATTATTGTGCGGCCGTAGAGTTCAAGAGTGCGGCCGCACTCAGAAATGTGCAGTCCGCAGAAGTTGAAGAAGTGCGGCTGCAACCCAGAATTGTGTGCCCGTAGAAGACCATCCTATCAAGCCAGCTTCAAAGTGCGGACCGCACACATAATTGTGTAGCTGCAGAACCTCCGCAGGGGAAATATTGTCCGATAATTTTAGTTGGGTATAAATAAATCTTTTTTTCAAATTTAGGTTAAGTTTGAATAGCAGAAAGTAGATAGCTGTTTTTCCTTTACTGTTTTGGGTAACTTTGTAATAGTTCATCATTTTAACATTAGATTTTCTTCCATCTATCATATATTATGAGTTTAATCTTATTTTCTTCTTTAGTTCCTTCATTGTATCCATGAGTAGATAATTTCTTAGCTAGGGTTGTGACCCAACCCTAGTGTGGTGCCTAATGGGTGTTTAATTTAGAGCTTGTTTTTTATTAGGTAAGTGATATTTTACCTAGTTCTTGCTTCAATTTTAGATTCAATGGTTGCAAACATTGATTCAAGCCTAATTGACCGAGTCTCTACTTGAGAAAGAGAGACTAAGTCTAGTAAAATTAGGCTAACAAAGAGTTTGGGTGAACTCAAGAAATTGATAGCCACAATTAAAGGGTCGAATCTAGAGATAGTAAGACCCGACTTAGGCATTTATCATTTGTTTTGTGAAATACACATTTGGACTTGAGAAAGCCAAATTGGGAAAAATCGCTCTAACTACCGAGAGGTATCGAGTGGGTAATAACGTGTGATTGCTATATTACATCCCAATCAATCAAACCTGCCCGAAAGTCCTCAATATGTTAGGTAACCACCTAGGTGGAAGTCACGACCCTAGAATATTTATAAACTTGAAAAACAACAATACCAAAATATTGTTCCTTAGCTTTTCGTTTACATACAATAGCATAAAAATTTGAAGTAGAAAGAAACAACCAAATATGTGGAAGTGCATTTTTGGAACGTCATACACTTAGTCTAGATATATACCTAATCCAATATAAGCTCTCTGAGGAATCGACCCCGACTCACGTTAGGTAATTATAATTGCATCGATCACTTCACAATCCAAATTAGTAGTGTGAATTTGCGCGACATCAATTTTTGGCGCCGTTGCCAGGGAGCTAAAAACGGATTTAGCTATATATTTGGTTTTGTGTGTGACTTGTCTTCTTTTCCTTCCGGGTTACTAATTTTTTTTGTGAATTGATTATACGTACAAAAACGCCTCTCAACAATGATCCTCTCGGAAATTTACCTTCGGGGGAGGAAGTGGTTGATGAACAAGGTGATGAGGTTCCTCTTGAACCTTAAGTAAATAGGCGAGGTTGACCACCTCATGATAATATTCTCGTCCCTCCCCCACCTTCACCAAGAGCGTCTCCACACTAGGTGTTGACGAACGAGGGATACGCAAGTGCTATAGTCCCGCCCCGCATTAGGGCAGGAAACTTCAAAATTAACAATGTGATGCTTACATTGCTAGAGCAACAGCGATTTTTCACCGAGGCTTCGAGTCAAAATGCATACAAACACCTGAAAGGGTTTGTGGATACTTGTTGGGGGAGTAAACAGACCAACGTCTCTGAGGATGCTCTAAGGTTGAGGCTATATCCCTTCTCTCTGCGGGGGAAGGCCTTGGATTGGTTAAAGAGATTGTCAAACCATACCATTCATACATGCGATGAATTGGCAGAAAATTTCATTAACAAGTTCTTTTCTCCCGGGCGTATGGATTCTCATCGGGATGATATTATAGCATTCAAGCAAGAACCCATGGAGCCTTTAAACGAGATTTGGGAGAGGTACCGCACCATGGTTAAAGAGTGCCCGAATAATGACATGACTGAGGCTATGATTCAACAAACCTTCTACAAGGGGGTCAACACTACAAATTAATGCATGGTCAACCAACTCATCGGTGGAAATTTCATGAAAACGCCATATGCCTAAGCTTGTGAAATTTTAGATGAAAGGGCAGATACTTTATCGACATGGAAAACCAGAGCTAATGTTCCTCAAGGTGATCCAAATGTGATTCACCTACACAAGGAATTGCATGATCATGGGCAAGCAATTGCCAAGTTAACGACCACAATGAATCAATTATCCAAAGCTCTACTTCAACAAGTTCAAGGTCCTAAGAAAGTGAATGCAATGGAATGTGTGAGTATGATGGTCAACAAAAGAAGGAAAAAGGGTCAACAAGTACAAAATCGTATGGAACAATTTGTGCAACATGATAGTGGGTTTGACCAAGACGAATCATACAATGAGCAAGAGGAAGAAATGCAATATGTAAACAACTATCACGGGCAAAGAAACAATTCTCAAGGCTCGAATAAACAACAATGGAGTTCTAAAGTAAACCAAGGAAATTGGAACAATCAAAACCACCAAGGCAATTGGAATGGTGGTAACAACTATCAAGATAATTGGAACGACAACAATAATCAAGAAAATTGGAATAATCGAGGCAACCAAGACAATTGGGGAGGCAACAATCAAGGATACTTTGGAGGCAACAACCAAGGGGGTTGGAATAATAACCAAGGGAATCGGGGGTCGGGCTTTCAAAGGCCCTCGATGTATCAACAACCAAGAAACCCGCCTCCTTATTCGTCTCCTAGTTCTAGCTCATCCAATAATGAGATGGGACGGATTGAAAATATGTTCAAACAGATGATGGAGAAAATACCGACTCTGATGCTCAACTATAACCTCACAACACTTCAATCCGAAATTTGGAGGTTCAATTAGGGAAAATCTCGCAAGCTTTAAATACTCGTCCTAAGGGGGCACTACCTAGTGACACGGTGGTGAACCCGAAGGGTGGGAACAACACGGGACATGCCATGGCCGTAACCACACGGAGTGGAAAAGGTTGGGAGGCAACAACCTCAAACCAAAGAAGAGTTGTGGATGATGATGTAGTGATTCAAGAAGATGAAATTCCAAGCAATGTGGTTCAAACTAATGAAGTAGTGAGAATTGAGATTGATGAAAATGTGGAGGAAACCCAAGAAGAAGTGAACTCGTCTAGGGAACACGTGATTGACATACCGGAACCGGTAGTTCCAGCGGCCAAGGAACCAATGCCAAGGTCTCCTCCTTCATACCCTCAAAGTCTCACCAAGCAAAATAGCGAGAACCAATTCAAGAATTTTATTGACATGATGAAAAGCTTATCCATTATTGTGTCATTGGTTGAGGCATTGGAACAAATGTCTGGCTATACAAAGTTCATGAAGGATTTGGTGACAAATAAAAGATCAATGAATTGTGAGTCTACCAAGATGAAACATCAAGTGAGTGTTATTGTGCACTCAATGGCTCCGAAATTGGAAGATCTCGGCGCTTTCACAATCCCTTGCATTATTGGGAGTGCCGACTTTGCCAAATCTCTATGTGATCTAGGGGCGAGTATCAACTTCATGCCCTACTCGGTGTTCAAAACTTTGGGAATTGAGAAACCAAGACCCACGCCTATGAGGCTACAAATGGCGAATCATATTATGAAGAGACCATTGGGTATTATTGGTGATGTGTTGGTCCGTGTTGATAAATTCATCCTTCTAGCGAACTTTGTGATTCTTGATGTGGTCTATGAGATGCCTATTATTTTGGGTAGACCTTTCCTTTCTACGGGGAAGGCTCTTGTTGATGTGGAAGCCAGTGAGTTCACCTTCCGGATGGGCGATGAAAAGGTGGTTTTCCATGTATACAAATCTATGAGGCAACCGAATAACAATGGAGTTTGTTTGTTTGTGGATTTAGTGACCGAAGTGATTGTTGATGATGCTAGTGCCATTATGAATGTTGATGATACTTTGAAGTCCGTATTGCTTAACCATGATGAGAATGAGAAGGAAGGCTATGAGGAATGTGTAAATGCATTGCAAGGAATGGGATCATACACTTATGAACCCCGAAAATTGTCTTTATATCTTGAGAAACGGAAGACTCCTCCAACAAAGCCCTCAATCGAGGATCCTCCCACTTTGGAGTTAAAGTCATTGCCTCCACATCTCAGATATGAGTTTCTTGGCCCATGTTCTACTTTACCGGTTGTCAGACCTCCTTTTTCCTGAGGGGAGATAAGGGAGTTTTTCCAATTTAAGTGACATTATTCGAATTGAGATTATTTAATTAATTGCAGAGTCGCCACTCAGAACTATTTGTTTACGGTGTTCCAAGTCACCATGTATTTTAAAATCCCAAATCGAGGAATTTTGATTCTGTTCAAAAGTCTACAAAACCAGAAGATCGCGTAAGTAATTATGTTAACCCGAGAGAAGGTGTTAAGCACTCCCGAGTTCCGTGATTTTAGCACGGTCACTTAGTGATTCATACTTGGCTTAAATTATCTAATTACTCTTTTTTAGGACCTATGTGTATTTTACCTTTTACCGCTTCTAATTACTCAATTATTCGTATTTAACGGATTATCTTGAAACGTGTCACGCGTACGTGTATTCATTTAATTTAATGCGCTAAAAATCATGTCACGCTTACGTATACATAATTAAGATTAAAATTATTTGACCAAAGTCACACGAACGTGTACATTGGTTTTATTTTGAAAATCGGCGCTTAAATCATGTCACGCATACGTGTACACAATTTATCACGCTTAATTATTTAAGAAAAGCTTGGCCAAAATTGCGTGAACGCGTACCTTAATTTATTTGAGAAATCATAACTATGTCACGCGAACGTGTACATAATTACGATAATAAATTTAAAGCACGCCTAACGCACTCTAATGGTGTTCATTATTCTTCCTAAAATTTGAGATTATTGTAAGTTCAAGAGTTATGGTATTATTGTGACAAAAGTGATGTACTCTAGTTTTATGAATAATACTTACAAGTTTAAAGTCAGTTGATCAAAATTGCAACTCAAAAATTATGCATAAAATTTGCCAATGCTTAAAATGATCGATTTGGCAAAAAATAAAAAAAAACTTACAATTTGCTGCCAACCAAAAATGTAGTAGCTGAATTAATCCTTAAGAAACCAAACCAACTTAACTATTGATCAAAGGCCACTATCATTCTTTTAGTTCGGCCTAAATTCAAATTTTTCATTCAAAGTTAATTCTCATATTAATACCAAGAAATTGATCTGAGACTAACCTTACCAAGAAATTGACTCATACCCCAAAAGATAGAACAAGACTAACCTTCAGTAATGAAACCAACAAATCAAAAACTATTAGAAACAAATATCAATCAATTTCAAACACAAGTTATTAACACAAATTGAAGTAAATTTTCAGGCATTTATATTTAAAAAAAATAGTAGAATAATGGTTAGAGAATATGACCTCAAGATGCTTCTCCCCCAAAAATGAAACAAGCTACTGCCTACCGGACCAACGAGCGGAGTTCTCCAACGGAACCTCGCCTTCGACCAGAGAATCTTGGCGACGTTGGAACTCGAACAAAGCTCGAATGCGACCTCGGCAACGACCTCAAACTCGATTGAAAATGGTGTTTTAACGGCTGGTTTTGAGCCTTATTTCAGGTGGGTTTGATGGCTGTTTCAGGGCAGCAGCTATGGTGGCTTTAGAGCTGCATTTTTAGTGGCTTTTAGAGCTAATTTTGGGAGGTTTTTCAGCTAGGTTTGAGGCATTTTTGGAGCTCTTTTTTGCTGCATTTGTAGCAGCTTTTTCAGCTGAGTTTTGAGGCCCAATGGCTGGTCTTTTGGGCTCTTAGATGGGTGTTGAGGGGTCGGTTTTAGGGTGTGTTTTTGGCTTATTTTCATCTTTGTTTCATGGCTAATTTGCTGCATTTTTTCAGCCGTAAACGATGGTGTTTTGGATGGTTTTGAGTTGGATTTCATGGATGGACGTTCATGGCTGATTTTTAGGAGTGAACAATGGTTCTAAAATGAAGCCAAGTGAGGGAGATCAAGTTTTGTGAAATTGTGTGGAAGAAGAAGAAAGGTTGCTGCCTTTTTGGTCTAATTTTGCCCGTCCCCTCCTCTGCTCCTCTCGGTTTTTGCTCGATCTTTTTTTTTCAGTTTCGTTATCTCTTCTTGAAGAAAATCCCCTCTTCATTTTTGAAATCCAAAATATATAGACATTTTAATTGTATAACTGATGTAAGTAAACGACGAAAAAAGTGAAAAAAGTAGGAAGTGAAAGGTGGATATGTGGGAATAGTGAGAGGTGGTGGGTGTGATAATGAGATTAGTAAAAATAAAAATATAAAACAAAAAATCAGATTTTTTTTTTTAAAAAAACTTTATCTATTAAAGTTCTTTTTTTTTTAAAGATTAATTAAATTATAAAGATAAGAATATTAACCAAAAATTTCTTATGTTATAGGAAAATTAAATATTTACATATACTTTAAATGATACGAAGAAAGATTTTATAACTTACTTATTAATATTATAATTAAAAGGAACCATATATATATATATATATTATGTACATATATATTTGTGATTTTTTTTATATATATAAATAGAAAATAAAATTTGTACTCTAAGAATATGAGTATTTGTTTTTTCAAATAAAATTTATTAAGAGTAAGATAAAAGTTTGAAACATCAAGATTAGATCTAAGAGGAATATTTACACTAAAATAGTATAACATTTGAGGGTGGTCAAAAAGTAGTTATTCACACCGATTATTCTTTCCTCTTTCTTGACTAACGTGAAGGTAGACTCTACTTTGGCGGTGCTACAAAAGAGGAAAAAAGCTATCGGATGCACATTGAACTGATATTCGGGGTATAAGCCCCGCCTTTTGCATGCCCAAGATTATTTTGGATGAGGATGCCAAACCCTCCGTTTGAACATCAAAGAAGATTAAATGAAGACATACAAGAGGTGGTGAAGAAGGAGATCATAAAATGACTGGATGTCGGGGTTGTTTACCCCATTTCCGATAGCTCGTGGACCTCTCCGGTGCAATGTGTCCCAAAGAAAAAGGGCATGACTGTGGTAAATAATGACAAGAACAAATTGATCCCTACAAGAACGGTCACCGGCTGGAGAGTGTGTATGGACTACCGGAAGCTCAACAAAGTCAAAAGGAAAGGTCATTTCCTACTTCCATTCCTTGATCAAATGCTTGATAGGTTGGCCGGTCGAGATTTCTATTGTTTCCTTGATGGATATTCCGGCTATAATAAAACTCTTATTGTTCCAGAGGACCAAGAGAAGACTACTTTCCCTTGTCCCTATGGTACCTTCGCATTCTCGCGGATGCCATTTGAGTTATGCAATGCACCGGTGACTTTTTAAAGGTGCATGATGGCCATCTTCACTGACATGGTGGAGGAAATACTCGAGGTCTTCATGGATGACTTTTCCATGGTCGGGAACTCTTTTGATGATTGCTTCAACAACTTGGATAAGGCCTTGGCAAGATGTGAGGAGACAAACTTGGTTTTAAATTGGGAGAAATGCCATTTCATAGTCGAGGAAGGCATTGTCCTCGGCCACAAAATTTCAAAGCATGGTATTGAGGTCGACAAGGCCAAAATAGAGGTGATCTCCAAACTCCCACCCACTACATCCGTGAAAGGAGTGAGGAGCTTCTTGGGTCATGCATGGTTCTATCGCCGATTCATCAAGGATTTTTCCAAAGTGGTTAACCCCTTGTGTAAACTTTTGGAAAAGGATGCCAAGTTCCATTTCAACGAAGATTGTATAAAGGCATTTGAATTTCTCAAGTTCAACTTAACTACTACTCCTATTATTACCGCACACCAGATTGGAGCTTGCCTTTCGAGCTCATGTATAATGTAAGAGATGTGGCGGTTGGAGCAGTTTTGGGGTAACATATCAACAAAATCTTCCATCCGGTCTACTACGCTAGTAAGACCATGAATGATGCACAAGTCAACTACACAGTGACCGAAAAAGAGTTTCTTGTAGTAGTCTTTGCTATGGAGAAGTTCTGCCTGTACTTGAGGGTACAAAGGTGATTTTCCATACCGATCATGCGGCACTTTGGTATTTGATGAGCAAGAAAAATTCAAAGGAAATTTTAATGTGGCGGGTGCTTCTATTTCAAGAGTTTGATCTAGAGATTCATGATCGCAAGGTTAGTGAGAACCAAGTGGCGGACCACTTGTCTCGTTTGGAGGAGGAGGGGAGGCCACGTGATGACCTTGAGATAAATGATTCCTTCCCCGACGATCAACTTCTAGACATTTCAATGACCGGGATGCCATGGTTCGCTAACTTAGCCAATTATCTTATGAGTGGTATTGTACCGAATGAGTTCTCTTCAAACCAAAGGAAGAAGCTCAAACGGGATCGCCTTGACTATTATTGGGATGAGCCGTATCTCTTCCAAATTTTTACCGATGGTGTGATTTGACGATGTGTACCGGAGGAGGAACAAGTGGAAATTCTTGAGGCTTGCCACTCTTCACCATATGTTGGTCACCATGGTGGAGCTAGAACATCAACAAAAGTGTTAAGTTGTGGATTCCATTGGCCTGCTCGTTACAAGGATGCTAGCGATCTATCAAGTGTGGTGATGAATGTCAAAGGGTCGATGGGATTTCCAAGAAAAATGAGATGCCCCTCACCACCATCTTGGAGATTTACATTTTTGATGTGTCGGACATTGATTTCATGGGTCCGTCTGTGAGCCCTTGTGGGAACACTTACATTTTGGTAGTTGTGGATTATGTGTCAAAGTGGGTTGAAGTCGTGGCTTTACCCAACAATAAAGCTCGAAGTGTGGTGGTATTTTTGAAAAAGAACATCTTTACGAGATTTGGTACTCCAAGGGCCATTATTAGTGATGGAGGATTGCACTTTTGCAACAAACCTTTTGATACCTTACTCACAAAGTATGGTGTCACTCACAAAGTGTTGACTCCCTATCATCCTCAAGTAAGCGTTCAAATGGAAGTCTCCAACCGGGACATCAAGAGTATTTTGTCAAAGATAGTGAATGCCAACCGGACGGATTGGTCAAAGAAACTCGATGATGCTCTTTGGGCTTATAGGACGGCTTACAAAACACTGATTGGTATGTCTCCTTACCGGTTAGTGTTTGGGAAAGCTTTTCACCTTTTAGTGGAACTTGAGCACAAGGCTATGTGGACATTGAAGAAGCTTAATCTTGAATGGGATGTCGCCGCCAACTTGAGGGTGGCACAATTGAATGAGCTTGATGAATTCCGGTACCATGCATATTCAAGTTCGTCCTTATATAAGGACAAGATGAATTACCTCCATCACAAGTACATCCCGAACAAGGAGTTCAAAGAAGGTGATCTTGTGTTATTAGTCAATTCTCGGTTACAAATGTTTTCGGGAAAGGTGAAGTCTAAGTGGAGTGGTCCATTTGAGGTTGTGCATGTGACACCCTTCGGTGCATTAGACTTGAAAAATAAAAAATATGAAGTGTTTAGAGTCAATGGTAACCGGGTGAAGCATTATCTTGGAAAAGTTGATGATGTCCACCTCGTGGCGTTAATTCATTTTAAGTGATTGATGGTAATTTGCATCGTGTTGCGGCGTAAAATCAGACGCTTCTCGGGAGGCAACCCATGTTTCTTTTTATTTTTCATTTTCTTCCTTTTTAGATAGGTTTTGTATTGATCTAACTGGTTTTGAAGTGATTCGTAGGAATGAGTGACCATTGCATGTACTGTGCTCAAAAAAATTGGCCTAGTGTTGAAAAAGTGCGAACCGCACAATTGTGAAATGTGCGGCCGCACAACTGGAGACCCAAAAATATGAACTCTTTGAAGTTTTGAGTTGCAGAGAATAGGCCATTCTGCAGGCACTCACTTGATGTGCGGACCGCACAAATTTCTGTTGTCGCACTCACTTGATGTGCGGACCGCAGAATCTCAGCAAAGGTCCAGGTAAAGAGTGCATATCACACTCAAAATTATGCGGCCACACTCAGCTCAACTTTTGACCGATTTGGTCAAACTATAAATAGTTCCTCTTAGCACTATTCACAACTTTACATACTCTGAGTTCTTGAGACCTAAGCAAACATAGTGCACCACAAAATATTTCTCACTCCACATTCATTTCATCAAGTTTAGATTCTCACATGCGTCCTTCATCACTGGTATGTTCAATCCATGTTAGACTTTTCCATTTTTCTTAATATTTGTTCTTGGTTAGTATAGTTATTTGTAGGCTTAAAATGTCAAATATTATTCATGTGTGCTTAAAATCATGTGGGTAATATCATGTGTGTTCATTGGGGACTAGGTACATCATTAATCATGTTTATTTCCAAACAACGTGTCTAAATTGTGTAAAAATTGCAAAACCTAAAGTCAGTGCCGTGTAAACTCAAATTGTGCGGTCCGCAGATCTTAACTTAGGGAAAAATGTGTTGCATGAAAAGTGCAGACCGCACTCAAAATTGTGTGGTCCGCAGAAAGATTGTGCGGACGCAGAAAAATGTGTGCGATCGCACTTTGGAACACCAGAGACCCAGTAGTATGAACCTGGGATTGTGTGGCCGCACTCAAAATTGTGCGGTCTACAATTCAGGATGTGCGACCACACTTTAAAATTTTGCGGTCCGCATATGGCAGTCTGCGGTCGCACTCAAAATTGTGTGGTCTGCACTGTCTCTTTTGTTCACTATTTTGTTGCAACTGCTAACACTATTTTAAACTTCAACTACCTTATGCTCCTTGTATTGCAGACAATGGTTCGATCAAGAGGTACAGGCGACACATCTAAAGGGAGAGGTGAACCCTAGGTACAGGCGACACATCTAAAGGGAGAGGTGAACCCTCCCGAGGACGAGGAACGGTCACTCACCCTATGGGAGTGCAATCAAAAGACATAGAAAAAAAGCCGACCACGGTGAGAGGTGGGGCCACAGAGCCCTCAAAATCTAGCTCATATTCCCCATCTAGGAAAGCCTCCGAGGGTCACTCAATGTAGGTACAGCCTGAGGCCCAGTCCCAACCACTACAAGCCTCTAGGAGATACCAATTGTGCAACGAACCCTCTACCACAACAAGTTCTTCTGAGGATTTTGATGCCGGTAGCCAGGGTTCAGAGCCCTCCTCTACACCTACTCCTCCTACACCAGTTGCAGTAGATGATGATGACGATGTCCCTGATAATGGTAGAGGAGGTGACACTCGAGTGGGCGGCCAAGAGAGGTCAAAGAAAAAGGAATCATGGGAAGATCGATTTGTGAGTCTGACAGCCTTCACAAGGTTCAGAGAGTGGTGGCCCCAGAGATCGCTCACACTTGAGAGACAGTTCTTAATGAAGGATTTGGATAAATACAATCCAAATGTCCTTAGACAGTTCAGGGAGTGCAAGGGGTGGATCTGGTTCACCCAAAGTTTCATAGATGCAAATGAGCATTTGGTACGAGAGTTCTATGCCAATTGTGGCTCACATCAAGAAGGGTACCAAAATAACCAAAGTGAGAAATTTGAAAGTCAGATTCGACCTCAGCACTCTGAACACTTACCTGGGCTTTGAGGAAGTAGAGGCAATCCAGTATCTGGAGAAGCTTGCTATGAGTGATGCAGCTTGCCCCTGGTTAGCAGAGATTTTGGCTGCTCTAAGATCACCACCACTGTGGATCACAGCAAGGATTCCTATCACTCTGGCCACCCTAAAGTTTGAAGCAAACCTTTGTGTGCAGCCGTATTGATCCAAGATTGAATGAGAACAATCTTCCAATCCCCCGAGCAGTTTTAGTGGCATCTGTTATGGTCGGGTACCCAATCAATGTGGGTTCCATCATGTCGGCCAATATGACTGCGGTTGTCCAAAAAGGTGAAATCTCCTACCCATATCCCAACACCCTCATAGGATATTCAACGATGCAAAGGTGGAGCCGAGGAGTTTTGATACAAAAGTGAGGGCCAAGAAGCCCTTCTCATGGTACTCCCTACAAGGTATGGACAACCCAAAGTTCAAGGGTAAGTCCACTACCACCGTTGGTTGATGATCCAACGGTTTTGGTTATAGAGTCTGTTGTTGAGCCATCTACAGCTCTCATGCCCTCCACAGCAGTCGTACCTTCCACTGGGATAGCTGACATGCCACCACCTTCATTTTCTAGACCATCAGCATCAGTACTAGTGTCGGCCTCATCCACTTATCCACTCACTGCGTTGCGAGTCTCCAAGATATTGGTGAGTCTCAACAATTGGAGGAAACATTGAAGAAAATTTTAGAGAACCAGAAGACCATTATGGATACGCTGGTGGCACATGGGGGAGCGATTGATGAGTCGGACAAATAAGTAAAGAAGATGAGGAAATCCTAGGCTTAAAATAAATCAGTTGAGAGATTGAGAAAGGAGGGGACAAAGATTGCAGCAGCTGGTGATTTACCATTTGACCTACTGATGGAGACAGATCCATCAGTACTAGCAGACCCAGCAGCACCTTTAGCAAAAGCACCAGCTGGTCAGTCTAACGAGCTAGACCTTGATGCTCACACTGCTGAGGATATGCTTCAGATGTTCGCCAACCTTGTTGTTCCCCGGCCAGAGGATGATGAGATCCAGTTGGAGGAGCCCGAGGGTGATGCTGCTGCTAGTCACCCTGAGACCATATAGGGAGTTTTCTTTACTCTCTATCCTCTCTTATTTTGATTTTTCTAAGCATTGAGGACAATGTTTGTTTTTTTTCAGGGGGTGGTCTATTTTTGTGTGATTTGATGACATTTGATGACATTGGCCTATAATAAATTTAATACTCTTTTTCTTTTATCTTTAATTTCTCTTTCATTATGTATATATTCCTCCCTCTCTTCTGATGTATATATTTTACTCCCCTCAGTTTATATATTCATTTGCCTTACTTTCAGTAGTTTATTTCATAGATTCTTCATTTTATTTTATTAATAGCCTAGCTTCTTATTTACTTTAATAGCTTCTTTTTGACTTGGTAGCTTCTTTTTATGTTTAAATGAGCAATAAGCCTTTGATTTTCTTAATGCCATGATTCTCCTGAAAGTTGGGTTTTGTGTGAACCGGGTGGCTCTTCCCAACGATGGATGGCGTGAAAACCTTCTTAAGAGATTGTGTCCATTTTTTATGTTTGGGTAGAAACAGTAGTGTTAATGAATAAAAAGGGGTCAAGCAAGCTTCAGTTGGTACCAACACACTTAACTACACGCTTATGGTTAAAAATAAGTTTTTGGAAAGAAATGGCTCTAGTTAATGACCTTGTAACTCTTGTGTTGACTTAGACAATCATCGGGTGATTTAGTTGAACCATTAGCGATTTTCAATCTTGAATGTGGTTGTTGTGGGCCCTTGACTCTATTAAATTACCCGTGCAAATGGTCTAGAACTTGCCCCGAATGTATTTCTAGGCGAAATTCTAAGTTAGCTTGGCTTGAGAAGTGATTGTAGGCTCTCTTTGACCCGTTTTGAAACCTTCCGTAGACCACCAATGATATTATCCCTAGTCAACCATTTTGAGCCTAAAGCCTTTTTCATTAGATAACCATGTTACAAGTCTTTACTCGTTTTATAGTGACCCTCTCTTGGCACCCGAGCTTTCCTTAGCACTCATGAGAAACAAATGGAAAAACCATAGGTTTGGGGATGAGACGAGGAGTTTGAAAGTGGTATCAAGGCACAAAAAAAGAAAATAAATGAATAAAAGAAAAGTCAAAGAAAAATAACACAAAAAGAAAGTGAATAATGTGAAGGGTTGAAAGGATTCAAAAGAAAGCAAAAGTGCGAAGCATGGAGAAAACAAAGAAGGAGAATATGAATAGCATTACCAAGAAAGAGTGATGTCAAGTCTCTCTAGTTCCCCTAAGGAAAAGAAAATGACTCAAGGAATCGGCAAAGTATGAGCTAAAAAGAGAAAATGGAGTGCTAAGGTAAAGATGAACCTGATCCATTCCAATATTTTCCTCCTTAGTCCAAAAGTCTTCATTACATGCCGAAAAAGCCCTGCGTAATTTATAGCCGAGTAAGCTTACATTAGTGGTGATCTATATGAGGGGAAAGCATATGGTACTTAGAGTCGGGCTTGTGACATTCTTTTGAGAGTGATGGGCGAACCTTTCTCGAATCATTGCATTGAGTGCTTCATTCTTGAGTGAGATGAGCTTATGGAGAATATAGGAGGAGGAGTTTGGGATCCACAGTGACCTACATGAAAGTGCAAACTTTCTTGATGAATAAAGTCAACTCTTGATGCTCAAGCGTCATATTAGATCTATTTGTGCTTTAACATTCAAAACATAGGCTTGTTGATAATTCATGAGTGTGTGTAATTGTTGGTCCCAATTGATGTGTGTTTGATTCAAATTAGGCCAGCTAAAATAGCTCTTTTCTGGTGGAGATTAGAATTACCTTAATTCCTTGAGTACAAGTAAAATCTTAAGTTTGGGGGAGTTGATAAGTAGGGATTTTGACCACTTGTTTGCACTCTTTTACTTTCGTTTTAGCTCAAAAATGCTTAAAGGTATTCCCGAAAACTAATGAAATGTGCTTTCTTGCAGGAACATTGGGAAATAAGCCAAAGATATGAAAATCAACTCAAGAAGGAGTAAAATTGGACAAGGACCAAAACAAAGGTAAAAAGAGCAAAGTGCGGACCGTACAATATTTTGTGCGGCCGCAGACAATGAAGGACCTCTAACAAAATTCGTGTGCAGATTGCGGAACACACAATTATTGTGCAGATGCAGAGGAGGAGGTTCAGGGAGATGGTGTTTTGGGTCCATGAATAAGTGTGGTCCTCACTATTATTGTGCGGCCGCAGAGTTCAAGAGTGCGGCCGCACTCAGAAATGTGCGGTCCGCAGAAGTCTCTTATGTCAATTCCAAGATCAAGAGTGCGGACGCACTCAGAAATATATGGTCCGCAGAAGTTGAAGTAGTGCGGCCACAACCTAGAATTGTGCATTTGCAGAAGACCATCCTGTCAAGCCAGCTTCAAAGTGCGGACCGCAAACATAATAGTGCGACCGCAAAACCTCCGCAGGGGAAATATTGTTCGATAATTTTAGCTGGGTATAAATAGATCTTCTTATGAAATTTAGGTTAAGTTTGAATAGCAGAAAGTAGATAGCCATTTTTCCTTTACTGTTTTGGGAAACTTTGTAATAGTTCATCATTTTAACATTAGATTTTCTTCCACATATCATCTATTATGAGTTCAATATTATTTTCTTTTTTAGTTTCTTCAATTTTATCCATGAGTAGCTAATTTCTTAGCTAGGGTACCCAACCCTAGTGTGGTGCCTAATGAGTGTTTAATTTGGGGCTTGTTTGTGATTGGGTAAGTGAGATTTTGCCTACTTCTTGCTTCAGTTTTAGATTCAATGATTGCAAACATTGATTCAAGCCTAATTGACCTAGTCTCTACTTGAGAAAGAGAGACTAAGTCTTGGAAAACTAGGCTAATAAGGAATTGGGGTAAACTGAAGAAATTGATAGCCTCAATTAAAGGGTCGAATCTAGAGATAGTAAGACCCGACTTGAGCATTTATCACTTGTTTTGTGAAATATCCATTTGGACTTGAGAAAGTCAACTTGGGCAAAACCACTCTAACTACCGAGAGGTATCGAGTGGGTAATAGCGTGTGATTGCTATATTACATCCCGATCAATCAAACCTTCCCGAAAGTCCTCAATCTGTTAGGTAACCACATAGGTGGAAGTCACGGCCCTAGAACTTTTATAAGCTTGAAAAACAACAATACCAAAAATATTGTTCCTTAGCTTTTCATTTACATACAATAGCATAAAAATTTGAAGTAGAAAGAAATAACCAAATATGTGAAAGTGCATTTTGGGCACGTCATACATTTAGTCTAGATATATACCTAATCCAATATAAGCTCTCTGAGGAATCGACCACAACTCACGTTGGGTAATTATAATTGCATCGACCGCTTCACAATCCCATTTAGTGGTGTGAATTTGAGCGACATCAGTTTTAGCCCACCTTATCACACTGCATGGTTTCTAGTAGTTCCTCTACTAGGCACGCGTATCAAGGCCATCTTATCTCACAGCATGTGTTTCAACACCCAGACCTTATGCCACCGCATGCATATTAATAATCACAACGACACGGTAGAAACCTTGTGCAAATAATAACAACCGCACGGTAGAACCTCGTGCAAACAATAACAACATCACGGCAGAAACCTCGTGCACACAACCAAACAATCACCTCAACAATGACACGGAAGCCAAAGCGTAACCACTAAATAAAATGACACTTCACAACTTACACCTTGACTCAATAGAAACCACGGCCTTTGCAACTCAACACCAAACTCAACAGCAAGATATTTCAAGGATAGCAAATTTCAAGTAAAGAACTTTCACAGTTAAATAATGAATACAGAATTAAGAAAGCAAGTAATTCAACCAAACATGTAGCACAAGTTGCAAGTAAGAGATAAGACAAAAACACATGTGGAATTAGGCTAAACATGGTGACTATTACATGCTAAAGTGACTCAATTAAGGCATGAAAAAGAAACTATGTAGCTAAAACCAGAATCTCAACATTTAGCCCGTGTACGCACTCGTCACCTTGTGTACACGGCCTTCACATATCACAAATTATCACAGCTAAAACAAGAATCTCAACATTTAGCACGTGTACGCACTCGTCACCTTGTGTACACGGCCTTCAAATATCACAAATTATCACATCAGTACCAAATCCTAAGGGGAATTAACCCCACACAAGGTTAGACAAGTCACTTACCTAAAATCACGTTAATTCAATCAACTAGAAGGCCTTTTCCCTCCATTTTCCAACTTCGAACGACTCGAATATAGCCAAAACAACTTCATACTATAAATATAACTATAGAAAATTAATTTAAGTAATAAAATTATGATCTTAACAAGGAATTGAAAAATCACCCCAAAAAGTCGACCCAGGCCAGCGTCTCGGAACCCAACCAAAATTATAAAACTGAATACCCATTCGATATCGAGTCCAACCATACAGGAATTACACAAATGCGATACTAAAATTCCGCTCAAATTCCCAAATTTGGCCTGAGAAGTTTCCTCCATTTTCTCCCAATTTTAAACTCCAAAATACTAATTAAAAGATGTAATTAAAAGTAAATTCATGGGAATTAATCAAAAACGAGTCAAGAATCCTTACCCCAACAATTCCTCCGATAATCCTTCAAAAATTTTGCTCAAACCGAGCTCTCAAAGTTCCAAAATGAATTATGAAACCAAACCCTTGAATTCCCCTTTTCTGCCCGTCGACTTCCGCTTCTGCGGCTAGTGGGTTGCTTCTATGACGACGCACCTGCAAAAATACCATCGCAGGTACAGTCCCAACTTAAGTCCAGGGCTTCTGCTTCTGCGGATAAGGGCTTGCATCTGCAGAGAAAGGACTGCATCTGTGGTCAAGCCCAAGGATGTCACCCCAAGTTCCGCTTCTGCGAAGGTAGCCTCCACATCTGCGAGTCCGCCTTTGCGGACAATTGATCGCATCTGCGATCCAGATGGCCTAGGAAATATCCGCTTCTGCGACCAGTGGCTCGCATTTGCAAGCCCGCACCTGCGACCAATCCCTCCATAGGTGCAAAGACACCAGAAACAGCCCAGCTTCAGCATATTTACACAAGTCTAAAATGATCCGATATCGATCTGAANCCCCCCCCCCCCCCCCCGCCCCGACCTTGTCCAAGTATACCAACTAGTTCCAAAACACCTAACGGACCTACCCGAGGCCAAAAACTACATCAAACAACATGAATTCAACGATTCGCAACCCAAGTTCAAGCTTAAGCAACTCTGAACTTCCAAATTCCAGAACCTACGTCGATACATACTAAAACAACTTCGATTGACACCAAATTTTGCACACAAGTCATTATTGAGATAACAGATCTATTTCAACTTCTGGAATCGAAATCCGACCCCGATATTAAAAATATCACTCAAATTCATCCGGTCAAAATTCCACAAGTTTCCAACTTTCGCCAATTAACGCCAAAACGACCTACAGACCTCCAAATCAAAATCCGACATGCTCCTAAGACTCAAATCACCATATGGAGCTATTGGAGCCATCACAACTCCATTCTGGAGTCGTCTTCACACAAGTCAGACTATGGTCAACTCCTATGACTTAAACTTTCAGTTTTGGGGACTATGTGTCCCATTTCACTTCGAAACCAAAACCAAACATCCCGGCGAGTCATGTAACTACAGTATAAAATAGAGGACGCAATAAATAGGGGATCGGAACTAATACACTCAAAACGATCGGCCGGATTGTTACAAAAATATTTTATCTACAAACAGATATTGAACTTAGTGGTGAAATTGTTTTATATTTTTTAGCTATATATTCGAGCAGCTGCTTAATTTGTTATTTCTTTTTCTCCTTCGAAGCAGATCTGTTTTGATGTTTTAAGTCATATATTTTGCTAGTGTAATTTTTTTACTTTACCCTATTAGGTTACCTATGTTATAATATGTGTCCGTCCACAAAAAAGTTATGTTGTTTAATGTAATAGGTTAAAATATATTGATATTACAAAAAGTCTCTACAATGCCACTGTATATAGATCAGAACTTTTAGTGTTTTATATATATATATATATATATATATATATATTAGACACACACCTCCAGTATCAGCCTAAGGAAATGGTTCAATGTATCTTTTATTTAAATAGAAGAAAATAACTGCAAATATCTTTTATGTTTTATTTTCAGATCTCTTGTGTGTGAAATTAAAGATATCTCGACAAATTTAATATAAAGAAGAAAAAATAATGGGCCACAACAAATTTTGGCCCTCAAGACTCAAGAGCCTCTTGATTTATCTTTGATCTCTTCCTTTTATTGTGACATGATTATCATTTGCTGGCTTATAAATTTAATTTTCTTTTTGGATAAAAAGGATACGTGAATAATTCAAAGGAAAAAAAGATTTAGAAGAAGATTTTGGTGTGAATAGAAACTTGAATCTAAGTGGCGTATGATAAAATTACAAATAATTAAGTTGTAACTGTATATGATACCACCAGTCAAATTCGTTCAGTGTTTGCAAGATGTTCTAAAAATTTTAAAAATAAAATCAAGGAAAAGCAGAAGGTACTCACAACCAAAGTTTTAATGGATTTGGACAGAATGGTATGTGCGTAAAACTCTCCGCGTAATGTGATGACTTAAGGGGTCATTTTATGAATTAAGATTCCGTTTTAGGCTTATTAGTCATAAAAAGATTAATTTTAACTACCTCGATGTATGTGCACAGTCCGGGCGTGAAAACGGAAAGCTTTTATGTGAAAATATAAGAAATACTAATTTTTAGAATTTAAAGATTAGTTTTAGTTGACTTGAATCAATATTTTAAGTAAACAGACCCGGATCTATGTTCCGACGATCCCGGGAGGTTCGCGGTAAAATATGGAACTTGGGCGTATGCCCGAAATTTAATTCCGAGGCACCAAGCTTTAAAAATCAATTTTTGAAAGAAATTATTTTGCTGAATTATTAATGAAATAAAGAAAAGAATTAATGTTTGAAACCATTGGTATCGGGCCTGTATTTTGGTTTCGGAGCCCGGTACAGATTTGTTATAGTATTTAAATAGTATCTGTGAAATTTGGTGAAAATTGGAGTTTATTTTGCGTGATTTGGACGTCCGATTGAGAAATAGTGAACTTTAAGTGTTCTTGAGAAAAATGATGAGTTTTGAGGCTTAACTCATAGTTTTACATGTTATTTTCATGATTTGATCGTACGAGCAAGTCTGCATGATGTTTTTAAACTTGCGTGCATGTTTGGTTTTGAGCCCTGAGGGCTCGGGTGAGTTTCGGATAGGCCACAGAATGTTTTACACTTAGGAAGGCTTGCTGGTTTTCTATTTTCTGGTGCCTAGTTATTTAGTGCTTCGCGTTCGCGTAGCATCTATCGCGAACGCATAGAGTAAAAATTGAGTTGGGCCTTTTCATTCTATGCGTATGCGGGACCCCTGACGCGAACGCGATGGGCTGGGGGGAGAACCTACGCGAACGCGATCTGGTTCACGCGAAAACGCATAATGCAACGGGCCTGGGGGAGGGGAACCTGACTTTTCTCTATGCGAACGCGGCCCAGTGACCGCGAACGCGAAGGCCAACATGTCTGACTCTATCCGAACGCGAACGCAATGAAGGCCTGTCCAGTCATATTTAAACACTGTTAAACACGGACATAACCCTTTCTTTCACTATTTTTCGAACTACCAAGCCCTAAGGACAATTTTCTTCACCAAAGTTCATCCCCAAAGTGTTGGTAATCAATTCTAAACTCTACTCTTTCAATTACCCAATGTTTTTCATCACTTTTAAATCAAAAATCAAGAATTTTCATGGTAAAATTAAGGGTTTGGGTAGAATTAGGGAATTTTGTAAAAATCGAATCTTTACCTCGAATTGAGGTCGGATTTCGAAACTAATTGCATATTCAGGCTCGGGGGTGAATGGGTAAACGTAATTTGGTCCGAACCCCGAGTTTGAACCAAGCGGGTTCGGGGTCGGGTTTTAATTTTTTTTTAGAAAACTTAGAAAAAATTATAATTTTCAGTAAAGTTTAGTTCCTTTAGCATAAATTAATTATATTAAATTAATTATGGTTAGATTCGAGTGTATTGGAGGTGAATTCAAAAGGAAAAGCTATAATTGAGCAGTGAGTGACCTGCGAATTCGAGGTAAGTGTTTGGTTTAACCTTGACTTGAGGGAATAGGAATCCTCAACTTATATGCTATGTGAATTTGCATGTGTGTGGTGTATCGGTGAGGTGACGAGTATCTATGCACCACCAAATTATCTGTTATACATTATCCCTTCCCCGTTTCCAATTTATTTGATTCATAGCTTAATTGTTTTATGCTTATTGATGTTTCTATGACTACTTGGCTTTATTAACTTGTTGATAAGTCTTAGTTCAATTATTTTTTGAAAGTGTTGGTTGTTCCCTTGGTTTCATTGTGGTACATAAAGGTTAAGCGGGTTGACATTGTTTTACGAAATATATATATTCCTGTTGGTTTCATTTTGAGATGATATTGATGAAGTATATGAGAAAATTTAGTTTCTTGTTTATATTTGCTGAGACAAAAATGTTGTGAAAGGTTTGGCCTGAATTGTGAGAGTTTTCATAAATAAACTGATATGATATGTCTGATGGGAGCGGGTTGCACGCCGCAACAAGGAGTAATAAGGGTGGACAGGTGGGAGCGGGTTGCACGCCGCAACAAGGAGTAATAAGGGTGGACAGGTGGGATCGGGTTGCACGCTACAACAAGAGCAATAAAGGTGATATATATATATATAGGGAGGAGCAATAAAGGTGGACAGGTGGGAGCGGGTTGCAATCCGCAACAAAGAGAAATAAGGGAGGACACTTATATTTTACTGATTTTCAAAAAAAACAAAGATTTGAGAACTTACTGGTTTACTTAACTATTTTTCATGTTTTGCACTACTTTTATTTTTAAGTTAAAGTTTGGAAATTTGAAAACTTACGTGAGAATTGGTTATAGATGAGACCTGGAAAAGGTGACTGAGTTATTTTAAATTGTTGCTACAGTTATTGTTTTGTTTATTTTAGAAATTCCTTTTTGCTTTATTTTATATTGTTCACAGGTTATATTGTTAATGCCCCACCGTAGCCTAGTCACTACTTCGTCGAGGTTAGGCTCGGCACTTATTCAGTACATGGGGTCGGTTGTACTGATACTACACTCAACACTCTTTTGTGTAGATCCAGGTACCGGCCAGCGTTAGAGATTTTAGTAGCGGTCATTCATCATTCAGAGATACGAGGTATATCTGCCGGCGTCCGCAGATTCCTGGAGTCTTCTCCTAGCTTTATAGAGACTGTTTTATTTTACTCAAAACAGATATATTATTTCTTTCAGCTCACTATTTGTAGTATCTTTAGAAGTTCGTGAATTGTGACACCAGACCCTGGGTAGTCTTAGAGTTATATATATTTAGTTCGTGGCTCGGTTTATTTATTTGTTTAACATTTTATTTATGAGGTTATTCGCTGGAAATCATTAGACTTAATTTACTTTAAATTTATTTTATTGTGTTTAAATAAATAACCAAAGGAAAAATAGCTAATCGAATTCTAATATAGGTTTTCCTCGCAAGTGTGGTGTAAGGCGTTATCACAGTCCCTAAGGTTGTGAATTCGGGTCTTGACAAGTTGGTATCAGAGCACTAAGTTGCATAGGTCTCACAATTGACGAACAAGCTTAATAGAGTCTGAAGGATCGGTATGGAGACTTCTGTACTTAGCTCGCAAAGGCTATCGAATTAGAAAACAACTCCATTTTTATTTTTGTTCGCTCGTGCGATTCTTGTTATCTCAAACTTATTGAACTCTTTTACTCTCTTGCAAATGGTGAGAACACGTGCTTCTGCTTCCGCTAACCAACAATTCAGTCTTCCAGCAATAGTGGCTCCTATTAGGGGCAGAGGCCGAGGCCACGTGAAAGGCTGAGGCAGGGGCATGACTCAGCCCGTTGCTCATACTACAGCCCCAGCTGTGGAGCCCCAGATTGAGATTGACTGGGGGGCTCCAGCTCAGATCGTTCCAACTGGACCAACTCAGGTTCAGAGGGGTTTATTTCTACCCCGGTGCTTCAGGATGCTTTGGTCCGATTAGTGGGCTTTATTTTATATTGTTCACAGGTTATATTGTTAATGCCCCACCGTAGCCTAGTCACTACTTCGTCGAGGTTAGGCTCGGCACTTATTCAGTATATGGGGTCGGTTGTACTGATACTACACTCAACACTCTTTTGTGCAGATCCAGGTACCGGCCAGCGTTAGAGATTTTAGTAGCGGTCATTCATCATTCAGAGATACGAGGTATATCTGCCGGCGTCCGCAGATTCCTGGAGTCTTCTCCTAGCTTTATAGAGACTGTTTTATTTTACTAAAAACAGATATATTATTTCTTTCAGCTCATTATTTGTAGTATCTTTAGAAGTTCATGAATTGTGACACCAGACCCTGGGTAGTCTTAGAGTTATATATATTTAGTTCGTGGCTCAGTTTATTTATTTGTTTAACATTTTATTTATGAGGTTATTCGCTGGAAATCATTATACCTAATTTACTTTAAATTTATTTTATTGTGTTTAAATAAATAACCAAAGGAAAAATAGCTAATCGAATTCTAATATTGGTTTTCCTAGCAAGTGTGGTGTAAGGCGTCATCACGGTCCCTAAGGTTGTGAATTCGGGTCTTGACAAGTTGGTATTAGAGCACTAAGTTGCATAGGTCTCACAATTGACGAACAAGCTTAATAGAGTCTGAAGGATCATTATGGAGACTTCTGTACTTAGCTCGCAGAGGCTCTCGAATCAGAAAACAACTCCATTTTTATTTTTGTTCGCTCGTGAGATTCTTGTTATCTCAAATACTTATTGAACTCTTTTACTCTCTTGCAAATGGTGAGAACACGTGCTTCTACTTCCGCTAACCAACAATTCAGTCTTCCAGCAACAATGGCTCCTATTAGGGGCAGAGGCCGAGGCCACGTCAAAGGCTGAGCCAGGGGCAAGACTCAGCCCATTGCTCATACTGCAGCCCCAGTTGTGGAGCCCCAGATTGAGATTGACAGGGGGGCTCCAGCTCAGATCGTTCCAACTGGACCAACTCAGGTTCAGAGGGGTTTATTTCTACCCCGGTGCTTCAGGATGCGTTGGTCCGATTAGTGGGCCTTATGGAGAGTGTAGCCCAGACTGACGCACTCCCTGTTGCAACAGCCACATCTCAGGCTGGAGGAGGGGTCAAGACTCATGTTACCCACACTCCTAATCAGACTACTCCTCAGGTTCAGACCCCAGCATCCAATTCAGTTGGGGTAATTTAGTCAGCTGCTCCAACGCCGCCCGTTGATGGGGCATCTATGTCCGCCGATGCTTTGTGGAGATTGGATAGGTTCATTAAGCTTTTCCCTGTTCACTTTAGTGGTGCTACTTCAGAGGATCCTCAGGAATATCTGGATAGTTGTCATGAGGTATTGCATAATATGGGTATTTTGGAGACCAATGGGGTCGATTTCGCTGTTTTTCAGATGACTGGTTCCGCCAAGAAATGGTGGAGGGACTATTTGTTGACTAGACCAGTTGGGTCACCTGCCTTGACTTGGGATCAGTTTTCTCACCTCTTTTTGGAAAAGTTTTTTCCTATTACTACTCGAGAGGAGAAGCGTCGTCAGTTTGAGCGACTTCAGCAGGGCAGCATGACCGTCACTTAGTATGAGAATCGTTTAGTGGACTTGGCCAGACATGCTATTCTCTTATTTCCCACCGAGAGAGAGAGAGGGTCAGACGGTTTATTGAGGGTCTTGCTCATCCCATCAGGTTGCAGATATCCAAGGAGACAAGGACCGAGATTTATTTTCAGGATGCAGCTAATGTGGCTAGGAGAGTTGGGTCGGTTCTTGGGATGGGAGGTCAGGGGTCTAACAAGAGACCTCACCACTCCGGTGGTTTCAGTGGTGCCTCATCTAGAGGTAGGGGTTCATATAGCAGAGGCCATTCTTCCAGGCCGTTCCATTCGGCACTTCAGGATTCACATGGTAATCCAGGCGGTCGTGGTTCTTATATGCCTCCTTTTGCCCAAACCAGCCTACAGTGCACCATCAGCTCCTATTAGAGCACCTCCTTTGCAAAGCTATTATCGTGGTCAGCCGGCTCGTCAGGGTCAATATTCATATCAGGAGGGATGTTTTGACTGTGGTGAATATGGGCATATTTGGAGAGCTTGTCCAAAGTTTCTGGATAATCAGCATCAGTTCAGGGTTCTCGTGCCATAGTTCTGGCACCAGCTGCAGCACCACCTACCCAGCCAGCCAGGGGTAGGGGTCAGGCAGCTAGAGGCAGGGGTAAGATTGTTAGAGGTGGAGGACAGGTCTCCAGAGGTGGAGGCCAGCCCGCTAGAGGTGGAGATCCGCCCATCACAGGTCCTCCTAGAGACATATTTCAGGGTGGTGGAGCCCAGCCCCGACTTTACGCATTTCTAGCTAGACCCGAGGCAGAGTCCTCCGATGTAGTTATCACAGGTACCATTTCAGTTTCTAATAAATATGATTCAGTTTTGTTTGATCCATGGTCTACTTATTCTTATGTTTCATCCTATTTTTCCTCGTATTTGATTGTGTCCCGTGATTCCTTGAGTGTTCCTATTTATGTGTCTACACCGGTGGGGATGTTATTGTGGTAGATTGTGTGTATCGTTCGTGTGTATTAGTCATTGAGGGTCTTGAAATTAGTGTGGATATTTTTCTTCTTAACATGGTCGATTTTGATGTCATATCGGGCATGGATTGGTTGTCACCTTATTATGCCATCTTGGACTGTCACGCCAAGACAGTTACTTTAGCTTTGTCGGGATTGCCTTGATTAGAATGGAAAGGGACTCCTGGTCACTCTCCCAGCAGAATGATTTCTTATGCCAAGGCCCGTCGCATGGTTGAGAAAGGATGTTTGGCTTATTTGGCTCATATCCATGATTCTGATGCCGAGATTTCTTCAATAGAGTCTGTGCCTATTGTTCGGTAGTTCCCCAAAGTGTTTCCTACAGACCTGCCGGGGATGCCACCCGATAGTGTTATCGATTTTTTTACTGATGTTGCTCTGAGCACTCAGCCCATTTCAATTCCTCCACATCGGATGGCCCCACCATAATTGAAAGAGTTGAAAGAACAATTGCAAGACCTTCTTGATAAGGGTTTTTTCAGGCCTAGTGTCTCGCCCTAGGGTGCGCCGGTTTTGTTCGTAAAGAATAAAGATGGGTCGATGAGGATGTGTATAGATTACCGGCAGCTGAATAAAGTTACTATCAAGAATAAATATCCATTTCCAAGAATTGATGATTTATTTGATCAGCTTCAGGGTGCCAGGGTGTTTTCGAAAATTGATCTGAGATCGGGCTACCATCATTGAAGATTAGGGCGTCCAATGTTTCTAAAACAGCCTTTCGGACAATGTATGGGCACTATGAATTTTTAGTGATGTCTTTTGGCTTGTCTAATGCCCCAGCAGCCTTTATGGATTTGATGAATCGAGTTTTCAAGCCTTATCTAGATTCCTTCTTAATCGTGTTCATTGATGACATTCTTATATACTACCGTAGTCGGGAGGAGCATGAGCAACACCTCCGTATAGCACTCCATACTTTGAGGGATAATCAGTTGTATGCAAAATTTTCAAAGTGTGAGTTCTGGTTAGACTCAGTAGCTTTCTTGGGTCACGTCGTATCAGCAGAGGGTATTCAGGTGGATTCTAAGAATATAGAGGCAGTCAAGAGCTGTCCTAGACCCACTTCAGCCACAGAAATTAGGAGCTTTTTGGGTTTGGCGGGATACTACCGTCCGTTTTGTGGAGGGGTTCTCGTCTATAGCTGCCCCGATGACGAGATTGACTCAGAAAGGTGCCCCATTTAAATGGTCATATGAGTGTGAGGCGAGCTTCCAAAAGCTCAAGACAACCTTGACTTCAGCACCGCTATTGGTGTTACCATCAGGTTCAGGATCTTTCACTGTATATTGTGATGCTTCCCGTGTTGGGTTGGGAACGGTATTGATGCAAGAGGGCAGGGTGATAGCATATATGTCTCGGTGTTAAAGTGTCACGACCCAAATTTCCCTCTGTTGTGTATCCTAATATTCATGGAATAACAACAATAATAATAAAACCTAATGTTTTTACAAAATAAATAATTCTTTATACATTGTCATCTCACAAATTTCCACACGAATAAACGCACACCGTAAGTGTTCCAGTACACAATATCAACAACAAGGAATGCCCCCCATGACAACACAAGTATCACAAACAATCCCTGCAAGCCTCCCAACGCCTAGCGCCACGGACGGCCCTGGGTTCTTGGCCGCGCCAAGTGACAAGCGCGTTTGTGCCTCTGTCGCCCCACCAATTTCCCTCGCAAGCGCCCAACCACAAGCAGCTGACAACGGACCTGTTTCTACCCCTATAGAAAACTAAGTCCTTTTTCCCTGTATTATTAGAGTAGTTTTTATTCCATGTACTTTCCTTATGTTTCTCTAGCATACTTTTGTCTATTCCTGTAATGTTGGTTTATTTTTTTTAAGCATTATTAAGGGGGATCAAGCAATCAAACATTTTCTAGCAAGCAATTCTCTGTACTGGTGTCTCTCCCCATCGACACCGCTTTGCCTTCTTTGTAATAGCTTTCATTAATAAATCAAGCTTTTATTCAATTCTCATTATTGTTCTCTCAAATTGTTGGCATTGGTTTTCCTGCACGGCACTGACAATCTCGTCTAGCGTGCGCAGGGGACCTCACTTGGCAGACAGCAACCACCTTGACATCGGTTGCTTAGCCTTACGTCGCCCTTCCAAAGAATCTCAGGAAGGCGCCGCATAATAGTTGGTATCAGAGCCAAGTTCGACATCAGACGAGGGAACGCATTGGCATTACCACCATTTCTGACGATGGTGAATTTTGGGGACCGCATTGCGGCCCTTGAGGAGACTGTTGGCGTACTACGACCCATCGTGGATACGGTGACAAAACTGAAAACTAGCCTAGTGCAAAGGCTGGACCACCTGGACCGCAGAATGGCCCAGGTCGAAGTTGACATAGACAACATCAGTCGTGACTCTGAAGGAAACCGGCAAACGGCAGCTACTGAGGCAGCCGAAATTTTCGATAAATTCGAGGGCCTCCAGCAGGAGCGCGCCGAGGATTTAGCCCACAGGGCACAGGAGGCAGACAGGATGACTGCCATGCAGCAAACTATCGACAACTTGACAGGCCAGCTCAATATTGTCAATGCTGCTCTACAAGGCTTTCTTCGAGGCGGTGGAAACCCAGTCGGGGGTGCTGCGAATGTCGCCCCCTTGGCACAGAAACTGAAGATTCCTGAGCCAAAGCCATACAGTGGGGCTAGGAATGCTAAAGAAGTGGAAAATTTCATCTTCGACATCGAACAATACTTCGATGCCGTGGGAGGCCTAGAAGAAGCCAAGAAGGTAGCAACTGCTGCCATGTATCTTCAGGGTGATGCTAAGCTCTGGTGGCGAGTGAAGTACGAAGCCATCAGGGCCGGTGAAGATGCTCTGGAGACATGGGAGGAACTGAAGGTAGCCATACGCCTACATTTCTTCCCCGAAAATGTTGAGTACTCAACGCAAGGAGAAGACTACGAGAGCTCTGCAAGACCAAGTCAGTGCGGGACTACGTGCAAGAATTCTCCGCACTCATGCTGAACATCCGCGACATGGGGGACAAAGACAAGCTCTTCACATTCCTGGAAGAGTTGAAACCGTATGCTCATGGAGCTACAAAGACAGAGGGTGGATACCCTACCCAAGGCAATCCAAGCAGCAGAATACCTTGGGGACTATCAGATGGAAACTCGGAAGGATAGACCTTAGCCGCCTATCCGAGAGGGGTACAAAGGGGGCCAATCTAACAATGGTGGCCCCAACAGAAGTAGGGGAGATCGAAGTGTAGGCAAACCTAGGGCTCCCTCCTCAGGCAGCAACAGTGCTGCATCAAACAACAATGACCGGGGGAGAAAGCCCCCCTCAGGGTGCCGTCATTGCGGCGGACCGCATTGGAATAATGAATGTCCACATGCATAGATGAACGCCCATCAAGCTAACGATGAGGGGACGGATGATGAAGCAGATGATGATGAACAAACCGAAGCAGTCGGTGCCTTCAATGCAATTGTTGGTTCTGTTTCGGAGGCATTAGCGGGAACCAGTGTTGGTGTCCGCAAGAAGAAGGACCCCCGCCCAATTGCCAAGAAGACGAATAAATGGACTCCTCCTAAGCAAGAGAGGACCTTGATGTTCGGTTAACTGAGGGTAAATGGAAAACCCATTCGAGCTATGATAGATACAGGTTCCACTCACAACTACTTGGCCTCAACTCTTGGGGCGTCTTGGGATAGTTGTGGGAAAGGGCCGGGGTCATGTCAAGGCTATCAACTCACCTCCTCAGCCAGTGGGTGGAATAGCAAAAGGAGTACCGGTAAAGATGGGGCCTTATGAAGGAAAGTTCACCCTGCGCGTAGTGATCATAGATGACTTTGAGCTGATAGTGGGACTGGAATTCTTGAGGCAGACCAACACCATACCCGTACCAGATGCGGACATGCTTATGATGATGGGGGTAAACGAGGCCACACCCTGTATTATTCCGTCCATATCCAGGAAGATGGCCGCTGAGAACATCTCGGCCTTGCAACTAAAAAAGGGGGTCAAGAAACATGAACCTACATTTCTGGCTACCCTATGTATTGAAGAGGTAGAACGCTTATCGGGACCACTCACTACACCTGTAAAGGATCTACTACTGGAATTCGAAAACGTCATGCCACAGGAAATGCCGAAGCGACTTCCGCCTAGGCGCACTGCGGACCATGAGATTGAGTTGGTGATGGGTGCGAAGCCACCTGCCCGGGCGCCTTACAGAATGTCACAACCCGAACTCACCGAGCTTCGGAGACAATTGACGGAAATGCTAGACACAGGGATCATCGTACCCTCTAAGTCCCCATATGGGTCCCCTGTGCTTTTCCAGAAGAAACATGATGGTAGTCTACGCCTCTGCGTGGATTATCGGGCGCTGAACAAAATTACTGTGTCGAACAAGTATCCTATTCCGCTCATGGCAGACTTGTTCGAAAGATTGGGGAGTGCTACGGTGTTCACAAAAATTGACCTGAAGACATGGTATTGGCAGGTTCGGATTGCTGGGGGTGATGAACACAAAACGACTTGTGTGACAAGATATGGGTCGTTCGGCTTGACTAATGCCCCAGCCACGTTTTGAACCCTAATGAACCAGGTCTTCCGAGAGTACATTGATGAATTCATGGTGGTCTATTTGGATGATATCGTGGTCTACAGCCAGACACTGGAAGAACATTTGGAGCACTTGCGGAAGGTCCTAGACCGGTTGCGGGAGCATGAGTTGTATGCTAAGTTATCCAAGTGCTCATTTGCTCAAAAACAGATCGACTTCCTCGGACATGTCGTTGAGGAAGAGCGTATCGAGATGGACCAGCAAAAGATCCAAGCCATCACAGATTGGCCACCACCCAAGGATATCCATGCCTTGAGGGCATTCCTTGGTCTATGCAATTTCTATCGGCGATTTGTGAAGAACTACTCTCTCATCGCAGTACCATTGACTGAACTCCTCAAGAAGGTCACGCCTTGGGATTGGGGTCCTAGGCGAGTGGAGGCCTTTAATGCATTAAAAGAGGCTATGTCTAGTAGCCCTATCTTGGCCCTTCCTGACTTGGCCAAGCCCTTCGAGGTACAAACAGATGCTTCCGACTATGCTCTTGGCGGGGTCTTACTACAAGACGGGCACCCCGTAGCTTACGAGAGCCGGAAGCTTAAGGATGCAGAGCGACGCTATGCCGCCCACGAGAAAGAATTACTGGATGTCGTCCATTGCTTACGCCTTTGGAGGCATTATCTGCTGGGATCACCGTTCGTGGTCAAGACAGACAACACAGTTGTTAGTCATTTCATGACCCAGCCGAAACTGAACGGCCAGCAGGCCCGATGGCAAGAACTCCTAGCAGAATTTAACTTCAACCTGGAGTACCGAAGCGGGAAGTCTAATCATGTGGCCGATGCACTCAGCCACAGAGCAGACCTAACATCGGTGTGCCTACTCGCCACCCTAAGGGGGAGCGAAGTAGCCACCACCATTAAGGACCAGATACAGGATCTACTCATCAAGGATCCCGCTGCACAGTATTTGGTTGATCTAGTAGGACAGGGCAAGACTCGCCAGTTCTATATGGAGGATGGTTTCCTGAAGGTAAAAGGAAACCGACTTTATATTCCAAAAGGAGGGGAGTTGAGAATAACTCTCTTGGTGGAATGTCATGACACTCTGTGGGTCGGCCATCCCGGAAAAGAACGCACCATGGCATTACTTCGCCGTGCATATTATTGGCCCCAAATGGCCGACAATGTCGCGCAGTATGTGAGGACTTGTATAGTATTCCATAAGGACAAGTCCGACCGCTTGACACAAGCGGGACTCTTGGAACCTCTAGCTGTTCCAAAGAAACCTTGGGAAAGCGTGTCACTGGATTTCATCACCGGATTGCCCAAGGTCGGAGACCTCACAACTATCTTGGTTGTTGTAGATCGGTTTTCGAAGTATGCCACCTTCATTTCAGCACCTCAATGCACATCAGCAGAGGATACAGCTCGACTCTTCTTCTCTCATGTCGTCAAATATTGGGGCCTGCCCAAAGACATTGTTAGTGATCGCGATTCACGCTTCACTAGCAACTTTTGGACCTAATTATTTAAGTGCCTCGGGTAAAAATTGAGTCACAACTCAAGTTTTCATCCACAATCCGATGGCCAGACGGAGCGGTTCAATGGCATGCTGGAGGACTATCTCCGCCATTTTGTTAACGGATCGCAGAAGAATTGGGTGAAGCTCCTGGATGTTTCTCAACTGTGTTTCAATTCACAAAAGAGCTCCAGTACAAACAAAAGTGCTTTTGAAATTGTTACCGGACAACAACCGCTACTCCCACACACCGTGAATGCACCAAACATGGGGAAATATCCCCGTGCTACTAGCTTCTCGACATAATTGAAGAAAAATATGGGGATAGTGCAGAGCTATCTTGTTAAAGCCCAAAGGAGAATGAAGAGGCATGCTGATCAGAATCGTCGCTTTGTTGAATACCAAGTGGGAGACAAAGTGATGGTCAAAATCCCAAAGCGATACTTATTTGCAGGGGTCCATGACCCTCGCCTGTTGCAAAAATATATTGGACCTTTGTCCATTGAAAGACGCATTGGGAAAGTTGCATATCGGGTGGATACCCTAGCCTGGTGGAAAATCCATCCCTTCTTCCATGTCAGTCTGTTGAAACAATTCCGGGAAGACACGGAGGATCCTTCACGGAGCCAACTCACCATACCCGGTATTCGAGACCCCGGCTCAACCGGGAAAAGGCGGGCTAAAGCTATTCTTGATGACCGGGTAATTCATGCCTCCAGGAAGGATCACCAAGAGTTCTTGTTAAAATGGCAAGGGTGTGATGCAGAGGATAACACTTGGGAGAGGGGAACAAACCTCAAAGCCTACAAGAGCCTGATTGAAGATTATTTGGCAAGTAAGGCGCCGAGGACGTCGCCAACTCAAGTGGGGGAGAATGTCATGGGCGGCTTTCTAACCGTGCCCCATATCGCCTTGTACATGCCCTGTGGCGTCCCAGCAAGCCTCCCAACGCCTAGCTCCACAGACGGCCCTGGGTTCTTGGCCGCGCCAAGTGACAAGCGCGTTTGTGCCTCTGTCGCCCCACCA
>MDKI01190650.1:0-50756 GCA_005239505.1 Nicotiana paniculata | reverse complement strand
GGCTCCCAAAGCCCAAGTGCTAATCACGGACAACTCATGTGCTGTAATATCAATACCTGGATCCGCACTGTCAGCTCACGTGCTACGCGGACAACTCACACGCTATGGTACCAATACATAGACCCACACGGTCAGCTCACGTTCTACGCGGACATCTCACACGCTATGGTATTAATATCCTCACAACCAGGCCATTGGCCTCACTCAGTCATGCACCGCTCCAGCCTCATAATGCACCACAAATAAGAGGACACAACCCACATCAAGTATCACAACATATCAACAAAATAACAGAGACTGAGGTAAACATGTACAATAATTTCTATGACTGAGTATAAATAACGTGAGCATGAATAAAGCCTAAACATGATCTCTAACATGAAGGCAAACAAGTTCAACAACAAGTAAACACATAACCACAGATAATAGCTATTAGGCCTCACAGCCTCACGGGATGGACAAAGTATCAATCCCTCGCGGTGCACACCCACACGCCCGTCACCTACCGTGGGTATCACTTCCACACAATCACATGATATCGAATCTTCGGGTTTATACCCTCAAAGCCAGAGTTAAAACTGTTACTTACCTTAACCCGTAAAAATCCTACTCCGGGATGCCCTCGTCACTGGACTCAATCTCTAAAAGCTCCAAATCTAACCAAAATCAGAATACTACAATCAACATAGGATAAAGAATCGAATTCCACAATAAAAACTACAAAATATGCCAAAAATCCGAAATCGGTCAAAACCCAACGCCTGGGCTCACATCTCGAAACTAGTAAAAAATGGCAGAACAATAATCCTCGTCCTCTCGAGTCTAACCATATAAAATTTATCAAAATCGGACTCCGTTTGGTCCCTCAAATCCCTACCTAAAACTCTCCAAAACTCAAGTCATAACTCCCTCAATTTCACTTTGAAATCATCAATCAAATCCCAAAAACGAAGATGGATTCATGAAATATAACCAAAAACGAGTAGAGAACACTTACCCCAATTCCAATAATGAAAATCGCCTCCAAAATCGCCCAAATACGAGCTCTCCAACTCAAAATATGACCGAATGAACAAACTCTTGTTTTATATATTTTTTTGCCAGCTATTCTGCCTCGTTTCTCATGTCAAACGATCCCGAAACTCACTTTTTATGCCTCCAACGGATTCTTTTTAAAATTCTATTCAAGTTAGTCTTTTGAATCACTCAAATTTGACCTTATAATGAATGAGATATGTTGGTTTCAATATTTACAAATAGTGCAGATTTTTAAATACGCTGCCAGTGGCAATTTCGTAATTAATCTAAAAAATCTGGCAACCTAATTCTTAGTAAAATGACCATAAAATCCTCATATGATGTCCAAATTCGACGATTCTTTTTGCTACGGGCCCGTAATTACGATACGGATCTAATGCTTGAATCAAAAAGAAATAGGAGCTCATTTGTTCAATATGATATCATTTATGCTTGAAGAAATGCTGTCGAAACATAAGAAAAATGAGCGCAACACAACCCAAACCTATCCGAAACTCACCTGAGGCCCTCGAACCTCAACCAATAATTATAAAAAGTCATATATCATTACCCAAACTTAGTCAAACCTCCGAAACAGCCAAATCAACATGAAAACACCAAATCGACCTCGGATTCAAGCCTAAGAACTTCTAAACTTCCAAAATTTGCCAACGACGCCGAAACCTATCAAACCACGTCCGAATGACCTAAATTTTTGCACACACGTCCTAATACATCATACGGAGCTACTGGGGCACCCGAACTACCGAGCGAAATGCAAATGCTCAAAACGACCTGTTGGGTCGTTACAAGGCAATTGGGATCTAGGGAAAATTTATTTCGATATCCCAAATGATTAATTACATAAACACAATCGACCTGAACCCTAATCCAAACACGACAAATACTCTTTTACGGAGTCTAAATAACAACAGTATTTTCACAGTGAGCTATTACAAACTTTGGGAAGATAATGAGCAAAATGGCAAAAAATTTCAAATGGATATGGGAGCTTAATTGCCCCAACAAAATAAAAATTTTCCTGTGTAAATGCTATCATGATAGAATCCCTACTCGTGATTACCTTTATTAGTGTGGGATAAATATCGACCCGGTATGTCCTATTTGTAAAACCTCAAATGAAACCATAAGCCACATTTTTTGGGAATTTCATATTGCAAAATCCTTCTAGGAATCCATGGGATTGAAAACAACCCCCATAAATGGATATCTACACTAGATTGATCACCTAAAGGCCTCTCACATAACCCTTCACAAATCAATATATCACATGGGAATGGATATTCCCTTTCTAGCTGTGGGTCATTTGGAATAATAGAAACTTCAATAACCAAAGTAATACAAACCATGGAATCAACCCCAAATCAATCACTAAACTAGCACTAGAATTTAAATATCTTGCTACTAACCCATCAACATATACACTCATAAAGTATATTCACATAAATTAGTACCCATCTCAAAAAGGATGGTACAAAACTAATATTGATGGCGCCTTCAACAATACTTGCTTACAAGGAGGTATAGGAGGAGTTGTACGGAATGCCAAAGGGGAATAGATCGCAGGATACCACAGGAAAATACATGCAATAACACCACTGCATGAGAGTTACAAGCTCTATAACAAGCTCTCTAAGTCAGTATCAACGAGAAACTCCTACCCATCGAAGTGGAGACATATGCAACTGAAGTAATACATATGCTTGATACTGACTATCCTACTTATGCAAATTTGATTTTGAAATGCAGATGGTTAATGGGGAAAGCAATGCAGATGGGGGAGGTCGTACTGAGGCATAACTTTCGTGAAGGAAACAACGTTGTACACTTTTTGGCTAAGGAAGCACTCAAACAGCCCAGCTCAAATAAATTATGTGTTTTTGTTACACCTACTATGGTGGAAGCCTACCACAAAGATCAGGAAGGTTTTCGCTATATAATAAATATTTCTAATAGTGTATGTTGTAAGATGTCTGCTCTAGGAAATGTAAATGCCCTGTAAGGCATAACTGTAGCCCAATGCGGCAGTAGCGAAGACAATGGTGCATTAGCACCAATTGTTACCTAGCTTTATATATAAATGAAATATCTCCCCGTTTCAAAAAAGTATTTTGGTGAGAAACAGTGTGTTTGGTTGATTTATTTGAATACAACTTTTGAGAAGCAATTGGTATTTGCCCAAGCTCTTTAAAAAGTGATTTTAAATGTATTTTTCTCAAAAGTGCTTTTCAAAAAGTACTTTTGAGGAGAAATTACTTTTTTCTGCTTCTCAAAAACTTCTTATTTTTCAACTCAAAAATACTTTTTCCTTTCTAAATGTTTGGCAAAACATCTTAAATTTAGAAAAAAATATGTTTGCCCCGAAAAAGTACTTTTGGCCAAAAGGCCATTTTCTCAAAAATACTTTTGGTGAGAAGCAGTTTGTATTTGGCTAGTTAATTTTAAAAGCACTTCTGAGCAGCAATTTGCGTTTGACCAAGCTTTTAAAAACTGCTTTTAAGTATATTTTTCTCAAGAGTGATTTTCAAAAAAGTGCCTTTGGAGAGAAGCTACTTTTTTTTGCTTCTCCAAAAATGCTTCTGTCACGACCCCAAATTCCCTCCGTAGGAAGTCGTGACGATACCTAGTCTCTAAAACTAGGTAAGCCTATCAACATGCGAAAATATTAAAATAACAACTAATAATATCAAAACTTCAACAAATGCAATAATAAAACCTGTAACTCCCAAAACCTGATGAAGTATAAGTCACAAGCTCCAAGTACAGTGCCGAAAAATCCTATACATCATAGTTTATAAAAGTGAAATGAAATAAAGAAAAACATGATAGAAGGGGACTCCGAGGCCTATGGACACGAGCAGGTGTACCTTGAAGTCTCCAAATGCAACTCAGTGCACTAGTGTCAGGACTGATAAAATGTACCTGGATCTGCATAAAAACATGTGCAGAAGCATAGTATGTGTACACCACAACGGTACCCAATAAGTGCCAAGCCTAACTTCGGTAGAGTAGTGACGAGGTCAGGTTAAAGCCCTACTGGAGATAATAAGAAACAAGATGGAAGATATAACGATATAATGATAATGACAAAGAAAATGAAACAAATAAGAAATTTACTAAAAGTTGACAACATAGAATCAGGACAGTTAATACAACACGGAAGGAAACAAGGATTTACACGCAATGGAAATAAACAACCAAGGCAAATAAAGTAAATAAAGAAAGATCATCAAGGGTCACTACCGAGGTACCGCCTCGTAGTCTCAAATCATAAAAGTAACTCATAGTCTTTTCCTTAAATCACCATGGGAGCCTTTACATTTAGTTTTAAAAATTATTTTTCCGAAATAGCACTCTGCATTTATGCCCACCTTATCACACCACATGGATTCTAGTAGTTCCCCTACTAGCCATGCCTATCAAGCTCACCTTATCTCACTGCATGTGTTTTAACATCCACCCTTATACCACCGCATGCGTATCAATAGTAAAAACAACACGATAGAAAATTCGTACAAACCTGAAGTGCCTAATGTCACACTTGCCAGAAAAAAAAAAAGCCAACAATAACAAAATTTCACAATAAGGAGCCCACGCCTCAACCACAATGTACAAAAATTCTCAACAATAGCAACCAGAGAGTAACTTAATAAATGATATCTCACAACTTACACTATGCCTCAGTAAAAACCATGGCCTTTGTAACTCAATACCAAACTCAACAGCAAGATATACCAAGGATAACAAATTTCAAGTAAAGAATCCCACAGTTAAATAATGAATACAGAATTAAAGAAAATCAGTTAATTCAACTAAACATGTAGGACAAGTTGCAAATAAGAGATAAGACGAGTAGTGTCACGACCAAAAATCCACTATAGGTCCACTACAAAAAAACTGGAATTAGCTACAAGTGTCGTCGCTAGTCTGTCGCTAAAACGCTCGTAGTTAGAAAAATTTTCTTGATAATCCGTTGCTTATCCGTGTTAAATAAGATTAGCGACGGATTTTTCTGTTTAGCTACATAATTTGTCTATCGCTAAAATCTGATTTTTAGTAGTGATCGTGATGGCGGCCAACGTCGCCGTTAGGCAAGCCAACGGTGAACTAACAACTTCGTTAGTCATTTTATTATTTTTGAAATCATAAATCTTGTTAGGTGGAGACGTAAATACGTAAAATTCATATATAAATACAATTTAAATATTATACGAGTAAAGTATCGAGGTTAAGCAAACCAAAAACCAATTCTAGAACATCCCAAAACCTGGTGTCGCAAGTGCATAAGCATTTACTAATAAGTTCAATAATAATACAATATCTGTATGGAATGTAAATATGACAGGGTAAAGTAAATAGTATAACGGAGACTCTGTGGGCTGCGATACGTAGCCTGGAATGCAGCTCACCATAAAATCTCCTCAGAAGCTGCGCCTACACGCCCTAATGACCACTAAATAAACCTGTCAGATCCTGCACATTTAGTGCAGAAGTGTAGCATGAGTACATAAAAATACACTCTAATACACATAATTAATCATTTCATAACAATTTTCAACTTCTCTAGGAAAGTCAACAAAGTCAAGCCTCAGGCCCACATGCCCGGATTCCAAAACTTTTCAAAGATAAACTTTACCCATGACGCGACGAACTCAAATATATGATTTATTCCTAATTCCATATCCAATTTCATGGTCAAAATCCAAAAATACTAAATTATAGGGGTTTTTTTTTTACCAAAATCCCACAATTTCCACCAATTTTTATGTTCAAATTCATGTATAATTCACGTATTTAACTCACAATATGTAGAAATCTCGTACCTCAAGATTGATGATGAAAATGGCTCCTCCAAATCGCCCCAAAAATCCCACAAGCAAGAGAGGAATGAGTGAAATGAATAAAAATCATGATTTAAAACAATTATGCCCAGGCCCGTCCTTCATCATGTTCGCGTGCCTATGGTCGCGTTCGCGAAGGCCTGAAAGTCCAAAGCATCGTGTCCAAGCCCACGCGTTCGTGATGTCCAAATTTCCCCTAGCCTGGAACTCCTCCTTCACGTTCAATGTTTCCCTTCTGCGTTCGTGAAGGGAACACTGCAAGCCCAACACTCACTGCGTTCGCGACTACCTTATCGCGTTCTCTAGGGTAAAGCACCCCTTACCCCCAGATCTCCTTCACATTCGCGGAGCACAAAAAGGCAGTCACAAATTTTCCTTCTTCGTGAACGCGCGACACCCTTCGTGTTCGCGAAGAAAAAAATCAGAACCAATAACAGCAACAGCAAAACAGGGAGAAATGACCCGAAACGCGCTCGAGGCCCTCGGGACCCTGTCCAATCACACCAACAAGTCCCAAAACATAACACGAACCTGCTCGACGTCTCAAATCACACCAAACAACATCAATACTACAAATAGATTGAAACCTTTCCTTAAACTTTCAAACATTCAAACTTCGACAAGGCGTCCTATTCGTACTTAAACTTTCCGGAATGACGCCAAACTTTATGCACAAGTCATAAATCAGAATATGAACCTATTCCAAAGCTCGGAACCACAGACGGACATCAATAACACCAAAATTAACTTCAAATCACCCTTAAGAAATTCTTAACTTTCAAAATGCCAAATTTCCATAATACGCGTCGAAATGTTCCTGGACCACCCGATACTTAACCCGGACATATTCCCATGTCGGAAATCATCATACAAACCTACTGGAACCTTCAAATCCCGATTCTGAGGTCGTTTACTCAAAAGTCAAACCTTTGTCAACTCTTCCAACTTAAAGATTTAGATTTAGTATTTTCCTTCCGAAACAACCCGAACTTCCCAAAATTCAATTCCGACCACACGTACAAGTCATAAAAAATGAAGTGAAGCTACTCACGACCTCAAACCTTTGAACGATGTGCTAGAGCTCAAAAAAACCAATCGGGTCGTTACATTCTCCCCCACTTAAACATATGTTCGTCCTCGAATGTGCCAAGAGCTATTCCGGAGTTGTCCAAAATCATTGTTTAACACCTCGTGTACCTATCCATTCCATCACAACCCACGTGAGTAGATTAGCTCGAGCCAGACTGAAGATCCTCCCTATAACCTTATCTAACAAGCCTTAGAACCAAACTCCAACATCCGAAATTCTCTAGGAGACCCTATTCTAACATACGAATACCATATCAATCACATGCACCTATTCTAAAATCACACCATGCACTACATAAGTCGTTTGCCCATAATAACATCCTCCGACCACAATAGCCGTAATTTCACGTATCTAATGCTGGCAATACACCTCATAACATATGTAAGCCCTGTTCCAATTCTCGGAATACTTCCACGATGAAAGAGATGTGTAGAAACTCATAACCACATGCGGAATCAGTAAATCACGGAGTCTCTCCTCCTGTCAAGAGCCGTTACCTCGTTCTGAACCGAATGACGATATTTTCTCTTTCATATACCTTACATAACTCCGATCGTACTGATATCAGGTCCAATAGCCTCATCTCACCCAGTACAAGCTGCTCGGGCAATAAGCCACCTCAAACACAGTCTAAAATCTCCTACAGAGCCATCAAAGCACCAACATTCTACAACTCAAATATGACCCATATGGAAGAACGAACTCTGGCAAACAACCATTAAGCCCAAGTACCGAAGAAAATTGCCAAACCGATGTTATGGTTTTATATCGAAGATGAGAAACAAGGCACACAAAATAAGTATAAGGAACCGTACTTAATATCCCGTTGTTGCAGCGTGCAACCCGATTCAGATATGACATTGTTGTAGTGTGAAACCCGATCCAAACATGACACTGTTCCAGCGTGCAACCCGATCCAAACATGACACTGTTGCGGCGTGCAACCCGATCCACACAACATACCCGTGGCGGCATGCCATCCGATCCAAACAATATACCCGTGGCGGCGTGCCACCCAATCCACACATAACAATCAATAAGGAAACACCCATCAAGCCGAAATGCTTATACTTATGAAATGCCTAAATATAAACCCCAAACACGCCAAGTGCATTATAGAACCTTGGGGAGACGGATACCGCCATACGCTTCTAAGCCCAAGCACGACAAAGGTGCAATACATGACTTGTATCTGGAGAGTCATCTTGCTCATATAATACCACAAGCTACACGGGATCACAACACATGTGCGAGTAATCAATCCGTCTCATAACTCAATTGGCACAATAGAGTGTTACATGGTATAGCTGACGACGGGAATAGAATCCAATGCCTGAAGACTCCTCCGTAAGCAATGTTATGCTGAATGAACACATACGACCTGACGTAGAGCACACATTCACATTAGACCCACTAACGGACCTCAAGCCGATTTAGATCATACCCTATTGGGCTGACAACCTTTCAAGGATACACAATGGCCCTATTCGTGACACACGCGAGCAACCGTCCAATCCCGAACAAACTGCCACATTCCACAACCAAAGGAATAGAGCGCCTTTCAGGCATAAACTCTCACATTAGCAATAGTACCAGAATCTCCATACTAGGTTTCAATCCTTAAAAATCACTTGACTAACATGTCACATTTATACAATTTTCCCATGGGATACACTCCCACGGCCTTCCGCACCAGGTAGCAAAGTCTGCACCTCCATACAACCAACCATACTAATTCTGTAAAGAAAATCAAGAATCCGTAAATTAATACACAATGCCTCTTATACAGTACACCGTTCTCAGGTGACACTAAAGAAAACACTGGCTTACTTTGAACATCTGAATTCTTCCCCGCTCATCCGAGCTCGTGACATTCTTATTAACACCGAGCCACAACCTTGATTCTTGACTTTCTATTCCCATACCGCTTGTTGCACCTATCATGCCGCTACATGAGAGTACAAGAATTTATCATAACCCCTGAACTACTAGTAGAATAAACACTTCATTGGCTAGAAACGTTTCACTTAACTCATTTAAAAAGAACCATTGCAACAAGCAACTGAATTTTCCATAACTACAGAAAATACAAACCTCAAGTCGTGGTCTAAACCGCTATAACTCTTCCGGGATCTATTTACACATAACAAGTCCATTAGAATAAAATATCTCCCAAATCAATCAAAATATGGTGGTTGTCAAGGCTACACGTACAACCACCCACCATCTGTATAGCTTAACACGCCGAAGGGACTGATCATGTTGATTCCAATTTACTTTTTGACTTGCCTTAGAAATAATAATAGCTCCATTAAAAACCATAATGAAACTCAATCAACACTCATCCTGGGTGACTCAAATCATGATACTACATCGTCTCAATACTCATGAACCATCTCATGCCCTCCTCAAGCACACAATAGCATCTCCAACTGGTACACCCATTCTGCAAGACCTTTCACAAATCCGAAGCTATTTCTCCTATTTATCCAATACTGCACCGCAGATCCGTTGATAAAATAGAAACACTCCAAGTCACTTTTATAACCCATTTCAAAAACTCGATCCTTAACCACACAAAGAACCTGAAATCCTTAGACACTGCAATTTTATTCTTGAACCCACTAGAACCGTTGTTGAGAGTCACCACTCTGACCTGATGCCGTATATAACCAAACTCCCATGCACTGTTAGCACATGAACACTCTCTCAAAGTAGCAACCAGATGAATTCTTTTCCTTGTACATAACTTCCACAAGAAGCATAAACTCTGAGTCTTCCCAAAACCTGCACATGAATCGATAAGGCAAAATATAGCACACATTCATCAAGTTCTTTGCTCGAACAACCCCTGATGTTTTCTTTTCTTAGTAAAAAGTAATCCACCAATGCACCGATAACCAGAAACTGTGTAAGCAGACAACCACACGATTCAATCGTATGGCTCCCCCACTTAGCTTTAAGATATAATCACAAAAATGTAGAACCCATAATGATGTCTCCTTCTCAATTATCGTGATCTCACACCGATAACCTGCCAAATTTCTCGTAATCGCTTGTTAAAATTTTCATGAACATTCTGATTGTCAATCATGATTGCTCATTCAACCTCCTGCCAGGTAGTAAGTAGAAGTCTTCGTAGAAACCTCTTCAAAATCGCGCAACTACTAACCTGCTCACAGGAGATAGCCACCTGTGGAATTCTATACCGACATCTTCCAACAACGCTGCACTGGGTACAACTACCATGAAATCAGTAAACCCTCCCGTGAACATGCTCGTTCACTAGCTGTACAAGTCCGTTCATCCCCCATTGACATCAACTGAAAGTCCGATAATACATTTCAAACTCGAAGTCACGTCGTATCCCATAACGATAATCAAGCTCTTACACCCCTAAACACTCCAAACAAACTTCTTTCCGTCATATTCAACCTTACTCGGCACAGTAGCCACCATTCCAAATAAAATCCGTAGACCTAGTCACTATCCACCATGATCCTCAAATTGCTCTAAACATTTCTCAAGGCATGTGGGTATCCTACCACAGAATACATATGCTACTCTGCCACTCCCACTTCGGTTAAACCACCTCCTTTAAGCAACTGCTCGACCTCTACTTCTCATACTTGACCTAGCAATTCAACCACCGCGAGACACCTCCCACCATGTCCTTCCTCCTCCTTTACTGCCAAAATACTACCTCAAATCATATTCTATCTTTGTAGCACCCGAATGGATAAATTTTCACCAACTCTAAGCCTCCTCAAAGATCATTTCCCCCGAGCCACCAACATTAGAAGCACCGATGCGACTTTGAAGCGAACATACACCGCCATATCTGATAACCGCTGCTTAGGCACCATTCTAGAACACCCTGCCACGAAGGCAAATCAAAAGAGACCCTAACACCCATATGCCTTAATGCATTCTAACAAGGGCGATGACATCACACCACAAACGAAAATTCCACCACATTTGAAAGTATTAAGTCTCGTTACTGCATCAACTAAATCCTAAACATCCACAGTCTAATTGCCTTTCCTCTGGTGGAATTAAATGTGCAACCTCTAAATCATGAACCGAGAAATCCTCCTTTTGAGTCATCCACAGCCGCGACCCATAAATGAGAAGTCTACCATTCACAATAACACATCACAGTAACAACACACGAACATCATAAAAATCTGTGCATAACCTCAAAACCACAGGCAATACTGATATAGAGCTGAAATGACAGAACCCCCTTCCACAAGACGACGATAATAACTCGCTCGAATATGCAGGGACAAACATTCTGCACCACATCTGCAATACCACTACAACATCTTTGATGCCCAATTGATAATAAGCGCTCCACGTCGCATATGATTGAGTAGGAAGGAAATAAAGGCATAAGCTTCAATAGAATCAAATCACACGATGAGGAATCAAGAAGGGAGGTGCTCCTAAAAACCATGTAGTCTCTCGAAGATAAGTAGAAACATCTGCATACCGATCCGAAAGACTCTACTAGACTTGCTCATGACTCGTGAGACCCAAGTGAACCTAGAGCTATGATACCAAGCTGTCACGACCCAAAACCCACTATAGGTTGTGATGGCGCCCAACGTCGCCGTTAGGCAAGCCAATGGTGAAATAATAACTTAGTTATTCATTATATTATTTTTGAAATCATAAATCTTGTTAGGTGGAGACATAAATACGTAAAAGTCATAGATAAATAAAATTTAAATATTATACAATTAAAAGTGTATCGAGGTTAAGCAAACTAAAAATAAATTATAGAACATCCCAAAATCCGGTGTCATGAGTGCATGAGCATTTACTAAAGAGTACAACAATAATACAACATACGTCTGGAATGTAAATAAGACATGGTAAAGTAAATATCACGACAGAGACTCTGTGGTTGCAATATGTAGCCTGGAATGCAGCTCACCATAAAGTCTCCTCAGCAGCTGCGGCTACGCGCCCAGATGACCACCAAATGAACCTGTCAGATCCTGCACATTTAGTGCAAAAATGTAGCATGAGTACGTAAATCAACGTGTACCCAATAAGTATCAGCCTAACCCCGGAAAAGTAGTAACAAGGGGTCGACGTCGACACTTACTAGAGGTCTAATAAAGCAGTATGCTAAATTCTAAACAGATATGAAGCACAACAATAATAGTGGGATAAAACGGTAACCAACATAATCTTTCAAAATTTCTTTTAACGATATAAACTTCTCAATATCGTATCCTATCTCAACAACTCATAAAATATCAAGTTCCAATATCAAATGAATAAGGAATACCTTATAAAATGCGAAGCATCAGTGGGAGGATAATCTCATGAATATTCAAACTGCTAGTGATCTAACACACGATTATGTCGAGGTCGTATGGCCTAATACAGAATAATTTGTACTCTACCGAGGGTTGAGCTGCACAAACCATAGATGCATCTATTATACTGCCGAGGCGTTCGGCTCACTCCACAAGAAAGGAAGGAAATTATTGAATTACGAGACACGTGCCTACAATACAGTATACGATCACAAAGTGAATATAACCTTTACCATTTTCAAATAACTTGCCAACTACTCAGGGTATAAGGAATGTCCTAATATATATATATATATTTCTAAATCAGTTTCAATTATAAATTCAACTAATTAAGCCAGCAGAATGAGTTTAAATAATACAAATATTACATGATAAAGTCCTAAATCTACTCGGACATAAATATGCTTTAGCTACATACAGACTCTCGTCATCTCATGCGTACGTAGCACCCACAACTAGTAGCACATAACAATCACATCACCTAGGGGTAGTTTCCCCCTCACAAGGTTATACATGAGACTTACCTCGCTCCAAAGTTCCATAACCGGCTTCCACGCCTTTCTAACACCTCAAACCAAAGCCCATCGATCCAAAACTAGTCAAATAATGTGCAAATCAACAAAAATACACTCTAATACTGTGATGACCCAAGGGATCATCTTGTGTTTTAGGACTTTATTCCATGCTTATCAGCTTTAAAAAAAACCTTATAATTTTCCTCTTCAATTTGCGTGAGCAGTCCAGGCGTAATTCCGGTAAGCATTTATATGAAAAATAGAAGAAATAATGATATTTGGAGATTTAAAATAATGTTAGTTGACTTTGGTCAACATTTTGAGAAAACGTACCTGAACCCATGTTTCGATGGTCCCGGTGGGTCCGTAATAATATATGGGATTTGGGCGTATGCCCGGAATTGAATTCTGAGGTCCATAGCTCAAGAAATGAATTTTTGACTAAAATTGTATTTCAGAAAATTTATGGTTTTAAAGTATGTGATTTATGCTTGATTTTTATGGTATCGAGCCCGGTACAGGTCCGTTATAATATCTAGACCATGTCTGTAAAATTTGGTGAGAAACGAAGTTTATATGATGTGATTCAGACCCTCGGTTGAGAAAATAAAAACTTAAGTGTTCTTGAGAATTTCATTGAATTTGATGCTAAATCCATAGTTTTAGGTGTTATTTTAGCAATTGTATCGCACGAGCAAGTCTGTATGATGTTGTTAGACTTGTGCGCATGTTTGGGTTGGAGCCCCGAGGGCTCGGGTGAGTTTTGGATAGGCTACAGGATGATTTGCACTTAGAAAATCTGAGATTTTTGCTGTAGCAGCTGTTCTGGGATGCCCTTCTTCGCGTTCGCGTTGGTAGTGTCGCGAGCACGAAAGGTATAATAAGGGCATGGGAAATTTATTCTTCGCAAACGCAAAGCACTGGTCGCGAAAGAAAGGCGTTGGGGTGGTACCCTTCACGAATGCGATCAGAGTCCCGCGAACGCGATAGTTTAAGGGACTTGGGGGAAAGGGTCATGTTCTACTACGTGAACGCGTCCATAGAGTCGCGAATGCGAAGGCTTGGGGGGGATCTTCCTTATGTGAACATGTAGAAAGACTCGTGAACACGGAGGCCTTAAGCTGTTGTGCATCACGATCCGACATGCCTCTCGCGAACGCGATGAAGGCCTGCCCAGTGTTTTAAAAAAGACTTCAAAACGTGTTTTGTTCAAAGTTTCATATTTTCTTCCATAGAACTCGACCTAGGGCGATTTTTGAAGTAGGAATTCAACATCAAATCATAGGTTCGTGTTCTTAAACTTCTTCCTTTCAATTTCCATCAACGCCCATTAGATTTCTACTCCTAAATCTTATTCTTTAAGGGTAGAAATTAGGGATTCTGGGGGAATTTGGAATTTTATAAAATTGGGGATTTAGACCTCGATTTGGGATCGGATTCCAGAACTAATTGCATTTTTGGGCTCGGGGATGAATGGGGAAACATATTTTGGTCCGAACCTCGAGATTGGACCAAGCGGGCCCGGGGTCAGATTCTAACCTTTTTTTGGAAAATTTGGGAAATCAGTAATTATTCATTTAAGTTAATTCCTTTAGTGATAAATGATGGTATTAAGCTATTTGTGACTAGATACGAGTGGGTTGGAGGTGAATTCTAAGGGAAAAGTGGTGCTCTAGCAGTGAGTGGCCTGCGAATCGAGGTAAGTGTCGTGTCTAACTTTGGCTTGAGGGAATATGTTCTATTTGTTTATTTGCTATGTGTTTTTTTCTTGAATACGACGTATAGGTGGGGTGATGAGAACCTATGCGTTATTGGTTGAGTCATAGCATGCGAGTGAAATTCTACCATTTCAAATTTTGTAGTCTTAAATCCTATTACCATGCTTATTGTTGTTATTGAAATGTTGGGTGACTTATATCCGGTTCCACCGAGGTTTGATAATTTGTGAATATTGATTCAAAGTTGAGATGTTAAAAATTGTGAAACTAATCATTTATGAAATATTGGTTTCTTGTGAAACTCCTCTCTATCCGTTGTTATTGATTTATTTATATTGTGAGGAAGAGTGTAAAGCACGAAGGGTGATGCCGTGCATGATTTATTTATATTTTGAGGAAGAGTGTAAAGCACGAAGGGTGATGCCGTGCATGATTTATTTATATTTTGAGGAAGAGTGTAAAGCACGAAGAGTGATGTCGTGCATGATTTATTTATATTGTGAGGAAAAGAGTAAAAGCACAAAGGATGATGTCGTGCATGATTTATTTATATTATGTGGAGGAGAGTAAAAGCACGAAGGGTGATGTTGTGCAATCCTATTTATTATTTGGTGAGGTCGAGAGTAAAAACATGAAGGGTAATGCCGTGCAGTTTTCATTTACTGTTTTAATTACTTAATTTGTTCACTATTATTGTTTAATTCAGTGTTTTCGTCATTCTCACTCATATTGAAAACCCCTACTATAGGCCCCCTTCCCATTATTTGCTGTTTTAATCCCTTATTTACTGTTGTTTCCACTAGCATGATTTCTCTATTCAAGTTATATGTGGTGTTCTATTTTAGCCTCGTCACTACTTCGCCGAGGTTAGGCTCGACACTTACCAGTACATGGGGTCTATTGTATTGATGCTGCACTCTGCACTTTCTATGCAGATCCAGGTATCGGTCCGAGCTGACTCTGAGATCGTAGCTGGCATTGCGTAGGAGACCCGAGGTAGATCTTCCGGCGTCCGTAGATTCCTTGAGTCCCCTCTTTGATTTTCATTTACTGTTTTTTTAGTTTTATAAACAATTTATTTCATAATTTCAGCCAAATATTTGTAATTATTCTTAGTAGTCCGTAAATTGTGACCCCAGACCTAGGGTAGCTAGACATATAGATTTCACATGCACAATATTATCATGCAAGTTTCGTTTCTTACTTTAATTATTATGTTTTGAGTTGTACTGTTTCTCAGTATTTTGTAAGATTATTATGTGTCAAACTTCTAATGTTGTCTTGCCTAGCAAGTGCAGCGTTAGGCGCCATCACGGTCTCGACAGTGGGAATTCAGGTCATGACAAGTTGGTATCAGAGCACTAGGTTTCTTAGGTCTTGCAATTCACGGAAAAACTTAGTAGAGTCTGGGGATCGGTACAGAGACGTCTGTACTTATCTCTCAGAGGCTACAAATCTTATTCTCTCACAGATGGCGAGGACACGTACCGCTTCTTCCACTGATCAGCAGTCGGATCCTCTAACAGCAGCTCCTACAAGGGGCAGAGGCCGAGGCTGTGCTAGAGGCCGAGGCAGGGGAAGGGCTCAGCCCAGGGCCTGAGCAGCAGTTCCAGCTACGTAGCCTTATATAGAGTTCGATGAGGAGGCTCCAGCTCAAACCACTCCAGCAGGACCTGCTCAGGTCCCAGAGGGGTTTATTGATACCCTGGTGCTTCAGGATGTTTTTGTTCGATTAATAGGCCTTATGGAGAGTGTGGCCCAGACTGACACATTCCCCATGGCACCAGCAGTATCTCAGTCTGGAGGAGGAGCCCAGACTCCTGCCATCCACACTCCGGAGCAGGTGGCTCCCCAGTTTCAGACCCCAGCAACCCATCCAGTTGGGGTAGTTCAGCCAGTTGCTACAACATCGGTCATTGATGGGTCAGTTATATCCTTCGATGCTTTGTGGAGATTGGATAGGTTTATCAAGCTTTTCCTAGTTCATTTCAGCGGTGCCACTTCAGAGGACCCCCAGGATTACCTTGATAGCTGCCATGAGGTTCTTCGGAACATAGGTATACTGAAGACCAATGAGGTCGACTTTGCTGCTTTCCAGATGACTGGTTTCGCCAAGAAATGGTAAAGATATTATCTATTGACTAGACCAACTGGATCACCTGCTCTTACTTGGGATTAATTCTCACATCTCTTCTTGGAGAAGTTTCTGCCTATCACTACGAGAGAGGAGCGTCACCGTCAGTTTGAGCGTCTCCAATAGGGCAGCATGACTGTTACTCAGTACGAGACCCGATTCATGGATTTGACATGTCATGCTATTCTTCTGCTCCCCACAGAGAGAGGGTTAGGAGATTTTTTTAGGGTCTTGCTCAGCCTATCGGATTGTAGATGGCTAAGGAGACGGGGAGCGAGATCTCTTTCCAGGATTCGGCCATTGTGGCCCGGCGAGTTAAGATGGTTCTTAGATTGGGAGGTCAGGGGTCAGAAAAGAGACCTCACCATTCCGGTGGATTCAACGATACCTCATTTGGAGGCGAGGGTACTTATGGTAGAGGACATCCTTCCAGGCCATTTCATTCATCACTTTAGGCATCCCATGGTGCCCCAGGTGGTCGTGGCCATTATATGCCTTATTCCGATCAGCCAGCTCCTACCAGTGCACCTCCTCTTTAGAGTTTTCAGGGTGCTTATTCAGGTCGACATGGTCAGTTTGCCGGCCAACAGTCTCAGCACCCAAAGTCTTGTTATACTTGTGGTGACTCGAGGCACATTGCTAGGTATTGCCCTCATGCATCGAGCAGCTCTCAGTACTAGGGTTCTCGTGCCATGGTTCCGGCACCAGCTGCCGCACCGCCTGCCCAGCCAGCCAGAGGTAGGGGTCAGGTAGCCAAAGGTAGGGGCCAGATTATTAGAGATGGAGGTCAACCCGCTAGAGGTGGAGGCCCTCTTGGCAAAGGTCGTCACAGAGATATGGTTCAGGGTGGTGGGATCCAACCCCGATGTTATGCATTCCCATCCAAACTTGAGGCTAATTCCTCTGATGCTGTTACCACAGGTACTGTTTCAATTTGCAGTAGAGATGCTTCAGTTTTGTTTGATGTGGGGTCTACTTACTCTTATGTATCATCATATTTTGCTTCATATTTGGTTGTGCCCCGTGATTTTTTGAGCCTGTATATGTGTCCACACCCGTGTGGGATGCTATTGTTGTAGATTGTGTATATCGCTCATGTGTGGTCGTTATTGGGGGTCTTGAGACCAATGTAGACCTTTTGCTTCTTGATATGGTTGATTTCAATGTTATATTGGGCATGGATTGGTTGTCGCCTTGTCACACTATCTTGGACTATCATGCTAAGAAAGTGACCTTAGCCTTTCCCGGGTTACCTCTATTAGAGTGGAGATGGACTCTTGGCCACTCTTCCAGTAGAGTTATTTCTTACATGAAGGCTCGGCGTATGGTCGAGAAAGGGTGTTTGGCCTACTTATGTCTGTGATTCTAGTGCTGAGGTTCCTTCTATGGATTCTGTGAGTGTTGTTCGTGAGTTTCCTGAGGTATTTCCTACAGACTTGCCGGGGATTCCACTCGACAGGGATATTGACTTTTGTATTGATGTGGCTCCGGGCACTCAGCCCATTTCTGTTCCACAATATCGGATGGCCCCACTAGAGTTGAAAGAATCGAAGGAACAGTTGCAAGATTTTATTGATAAGGGCTTCATTAGACCTAGTGTCTCGCCCTGGGATGCACCGGTTTTGTTCGTGAAGAAGAAGGATTCATCTATGAGGATGTGTATAGATTATCGGCAGTTGAACAAAGTCACTATCAATAAAAAGTATCTGTTGCCGAGGATTGATGATTTGTTTGATCAGCTACAGCGTTTCAGGGTGTTTTCAAAGATTGATTTGAGATCTAGGTACCATCAGTTGAGGATTAGGGCATCTGATGTCCCTAAGACAGCTTTTCAGACGTGGTATGGGCATTATGTGTTTCTGGTGATGTCTTTTGGCTTGACCAATGCCCTCGCAACATTTATGGACTTGATGAACCGAGTATTCAAGACTTACCTGGATTCATTCATGATTGTGTTTATTGATGACATTTTGATATACTCCCGCAGTCAGGAGGAGCATGAGCAGCACCTCAGGATAGTGCTCCAGACTTTGAGGGACAGTCAGTTGTATGCTAAATTTTTGAAGTGCAAGTTTTGGTTGGATTCAGTTGCTTTCTTGGGTCATGTCGTATAAGTAGAGGGTATTCAGGTGGATCCTAAGAAGATTGAGGCAATCAAGAACTGACCTAGACCCATTTCAGCTATGGATATCAGGAGCTTCTTGGGTTTGGCGGGTTATTACTGTCGGTTTATGGAGGGGTTTTCACCTATTGCAGCCCCGATGACTAAGTTGACTCAGAAGGGTGCCCCATTCAGATGGTCGGACGAGTGTGAGGAGAGCTTTTAGAAGCTCAAGATAGCCTTGACTTCAGCACCGATGTTGGTATTACCATCGGGTTCAGGATCTTACATGGTATATTGTGATGCCTCCCACGTGGGGCTCAGAGTAATGTTGATGCAGCAGGGCAGGGTGATAGCATATGCGTCCCATCAGTTGAAGGTTCATGAGAAGAATTACCCTGTCCATGACTTAGAGTTGGCAGCCATTGTTCACGCATTGAAGATTTGGAGGCACTATCTTTATGGCGTGCTGTGTGAGGTTTTCACGGATCATCGCATCCTTCAGTATTTGTTCAAGCAAAAGGATCTCAATTTGAGGCAGAGGAGATGGTTAGAGCTATTGAAAGACTATGATGTCACTATATTGTTTTATCCGGGAAAGGCCAATGTGGTGGCCGATGTATTGAGTAGGAAGGCAGTGAGTATGGGCAGCCTTGCTTTCATTCCAGTTGGTGAGAGGCCGCTAGCTTCGGACATTCAGACATTGGCCAATCAGTTTGTGAGGTTGGATATTTCAGATCCCAGCCGTGTTCTAGCTTGTACTATCGCTCGGTCTTCCTTATCTGAGCGTATCAGGGATCGACAATATGATGACCCTCACTTGATGGTCCTTAGGGACACATATCGGCATGGTGGGGCCAAGCAGGTTACGGTTGGAGATGACGGTGATTTGAGGATGCAGGGTCGTGTATGTGTGCCTAATATTGATGGGCTTCGGGAGTTGATCCTTGAAGAAGCTCACAGTTCTCGGTATTCTATTCACCTGGGCGCTGCCAAGATGTACCAGGACCTGCGGTAGCATTATTGTTGGAGTAGGATGAAGAAAGATATAGTTGCTTATGTGGCTCGGTGCTTGAATTGTCAGCAGGTGAAATATGAGCATCATAGGCCCAATGGTTTGCTTCAGCAGATGGAGATTCCTAAGTGGAAGTGGGAGCGTATCACTATGGAATTTGTTGTTGGACTCCCACGGACTCAGAGGAAGTTCGACGCCGTGTGGGTTATTGTTGATAGGCTAACTAAGTCAGCACACTTCATTCCTATAGTAGTTTCCTATTCCTCGGAGCGGTTAGCAGAGATTTATATCCGCGAGATCGTCCTTCTTCATGGTGTGCCCGTGTCTATCATTTCTGATTGAGGTACGCAGTTTACCTCGCACTTTTGGAGAGTAGTTCAGCGTGATTTGGGTACGTGAGTTGATTTGAGCACAGCATTCCATCCTCAGACGGGCGGGCAACCCGAGCATACTATTTAGATCTTGGAGGATATGCTCCTCGCTTATGTCATAGACTTTAGAGGATTGTGGGATCAGTTCTTGCCCTTTGTAGAGTTCGCCTACAATAATAGCTACCAGTCGAGCATTCAGATGGCTCCCTATGAGGCATTATATGGTAGACAGTGTAGGTCACTAGTAGGGTGGATTGAGCCAGGGGAGGCTCGGTTGCTGGGTACATATTTAGTACAGGAGGCCTTGGACAAGGTCAAGATTATTCAGGATTGCCTTTGTTCAGCTCAGTCAAGGAAAAAGATTTATGCCGACCGTAGAATTCGTGATGTGGTATTCATGGTGGGGAAGAGAGTATTGCTTCGGGTATCACCAATGAAGGGTTTCATGAGGTTTGGGAAGAAGGGAAAGTTGAGCCCCAAGTATATCGGGCCATTTGAGATTCTCGAGAGAGTGGGGGAGGTGGCTTATAGACTTGCGTTTCCTCCAGGGTTATCATCAGTTCATCCTGTATTTCATGTGTACATGTTCCGGAAGTATCATGGTGACCCGTCCCACGTGCTGGATTTCAGCTCTATCCAATTGGACAAGGATTTGACATATGACTTATGAGGCAGCTACTTGGGAGTCCGATCCGAACATGCAAAGTAGATATCCACTTGTTCTCCAGTTCAGGTACTTTTCTATGTCCGTTCGAGGACGAATGTTTGTTTTAGAGGTGGAGAGTGTGATGACCCAATGGGTCATCTTGTGTTTTAGGACATTATTCCACGCTTATCAGCTTTCAAAAAAAACTTATAATTTTCCTCCTTGATTTGTGTGCCGCAGTTCGGGCGTAATTCCGGAAAGCATTTATATGAAAAATAGAAGAAATAATTATATTTGGAGATTTAAAATGATTTTAGTTGACTTTGGTCAACATTTTGAGCAAACGGACTCGTATTTCGACGGCCCCGGTGGGTCCGTAATAAAATATGGGATTCGGGCGTATGCCTGGAATTGAATTTCGAGGTCCATAGCCCGAGAAATGAATTTTTGACTAAAATTGAATTTCAGAAAATTTATGATTTTAAAGTATGTGATTTATGCTTCATTTTGATGGTATCAGGCCCATATTTTGGTTCTGGATCCCGGTACAGGTCCGTTATAATATCTAGACCATGTCAATGAAATTTGGTGAGAAACGGAGTTTATATGATGTGATTCGGACCCTCGGTTGAGAAAATAGAAACTGTAAGTGTTCTTGAGAATTTTATTGATTTTGATGCTAAATCCATAGTTTTAGGTGTTATTTTAGCAATTTGATCGCATGAGCAAGTCCATATGATGTTGTTAGACTTGTGCACATGTTTGGGTTGGAGCCCCGAGGGCTCGGGTGAGTTTCGGTTAGGCTACGGGGTGATTTGCACTTAGAAAATCTTAGATTTTTGCTGTAGCAGCTGTTCAGGCGTGTCCTTCTTCGCGTTCGCGGAGGTAGTGTTGCGAATGCGAATGGTAAAATGAGAGGGGAAATTTCTTCTTTGCGAACGCAAAGGACTGGTCACGAACGCGAGGCATTGGGGGTGGTACCCTTCGCGAACGTGATCAATCTCCCGCGAACCCGATAGTTTAAGGGACTTGAGGGAAAGGATCATGTTCTTCTATGCGAATGCTTCCATTGGATCGTGCACGCGAAGTCTTGGGGGAAGTTTTCTTACGTGAACACGTAGAAAGACTCGCGAACGTGAAGGCCTTAGGCCAGTGTGCATCGCGTTCATTCTTCTACGTGAAGCTTCCATTGGGTCGCGAACGCGAAGTCTTGGGGGAAGCTTCCTTATGGGAACACGTAGAAAGACTCGCGAACGTGAAGGCCTTAGGCCACTGTGCATCGTGATCGCGAGAGGCCTCTCGCGAACGCGATGAAGACCTGTCTAGTGTTTTAAAACAGACTTCAAACCGGTATTTGTTAAAAGTTTCATATTTTCTTCCATAGAACTCGACCTAGGGCGATTTTTGAAGTGGGAATTCAACATCAAATAACAGGTTCGTGTTCTTAAACTCCTTCCTTTCAATTTCCATCAACACCCATTAGATTTCAAGTCCTAAATCTTATTCTTTAAGGGTGGAAATTAGGGATTTTGGGGGAATTGGGAATTTTGCAAAATTTGGGATTTAGACCTCGATTTGGGGTCGGATTTCGGAACTAATTGCATATTCAGGCTCGGGGTGAATAGGTAAACGGATTTTGGTCTGAACCTTGAGGACCAAGAGAGCCCGGGGTCAGCTTCTAACTGTTTTTGGAAAAAATTGATAAATCAGTAATTATTCATTTAAGTTGTTCCTTTAGCGATAAATGATGGTATTAAGGTATTTTTGACTAGATACGAGTGGGTTAGAGTTGAATTCTAAGGGAAAAGCGGTGCTTGAGCAGTGAGTGGCATGCGAATCGAGGTAAGTGTCGTGTCTAACTTTGGCTTCAGGTAATAGGTGCTATGTGTTTATTTGCTACGTGTTTTGTTCTTGAATACGACGTATAGGTGGGGTGATGAGCACCTATGCGTTATTGGTCGAGTCATAGAATGCGAGTGAAATTCTACCATTTCAAATTTTGTAGTCTTAAATCCTATTATCCATGCTTATTGTTGTCATTGAAATGTTGGTAGACTTATATCCGGTTCCACCGAGGTTTGATAATTTGTGAATATTGATTCAAAGTTGAGATGTTAAAAATTGTGAAACTAATAATTATATGAAATATTGGTTTCTTGTGAATCTCCTCCCTATCCGTTGTAATTGATTTATTTATATTGTGAAGATGATGTAAAGCACGAATGGTGATGCCCTACGTGATTTATTTATATTTTGAGAAAGAGTGTAAAGCACGAACGGTGATGTCGTGCATGATTTATTTATATTGTGAGGAAGTGTGTAAAGCATGAAGGTTGATGTCGTGCATGATTTATTTATATTGTGAGGAAGAGAGTAAAATCACAAAGGGTGATGTCGTGCATGCTTTATTTATATTGTGAGGAGGAGAGTAAAATCACGAAAGGTGATGCCGTGCAATCTTATTTATTATTTGGTGAGGTCGAGAGTAAAAGCACGAAGGGTGATGCCATGTTGTTTTCTTTTACTGTTTTAATTACTTAATTTGTTCACTATTATTGTTTAATTCAGTCTTTTCGTCATTCCCACTCCTTATATTGAAAACCCCCATTGTAGGTCCCCTTCCCATTATTTGCTGTATTAATACCTTATTTGTTGTTATTTCCACTACTATGATTACTCTGTTCAGGTTATATATGGTGTTCTGTCATAGCCTCGCCACTACTTCACTGAGGTTAAACAAGACACTTACCAGTACATGGGGTCAGTTGTACTGATATTGCACTCTTCACTTTCTATGCAGATCCAGGTATCCGTCCGAGCTGACTCTGAGATCGTAGCCGGCATTGCGAAGGAGACTCGAGGTAGATTTGCCGACGTCAGCAGATTCTTGGATTCCCCTCCTTGATTTCATTTGCTGTTTTCTTTATTTTCATAAATAATTGTATTTCTTCATTTCAGCCAAATATTTGTAGTTATTCTTAGTAATCCGTGAATTGTGACACCAGACCCATGGTAGCTAGATATAGATTTCACATGCGCAGTATTATCATGCAAGTTTCATTTGTTACTTTAATTATTATGTTTTGAGTTGTAGTGGTTCTCAGTATTTTGTAAGATTATTATGTTGCAAACTTCTAACGTTGGCTTTCCTAACAAGTGCAACGCTAAGCGCCATTATGGTCCCGACGGTGGAAATTCGGGTCGTGAGAAATACTCATAATTAATCAATTCATATCAATTTCCAACTTCGCACGAAAAGTCAACAAAGTCAACCCTCGGGCCCACGTGCCCAGATTCAGAAAATGTTTGAAGATGATAAACTTTACCAATGACGCCACGAATTCAAAATATGATTTATTCGTAATTTCACGCTCAATTTCGTTGTGAAAATCCAAAAATGCCTAAATCCCAAAATTTCCATCAATTTTCATGTTCAAATAAATGTATAATTCATGTATTTAACTCACAATGTGTAAAATTCTCTTACCTCAAGATTTATGATGAAAATGGCTCCTCCAAATCTCCCGGGGAAGAGTGGAATGAGTGAACTGAGCAAAAAATCCCGATTTAAAACACTTCTGCCCCGGCCCGTCCTTCATTGTGTTCGCGTGCCTATGGTCACGTTCGCGAAGGCCAGACGGTCCACAGCATCGCGTTCCCGTCCAAGCCCATGCGTTCGCGATGGCCAATTTTCCCCTATCGCGTAACTCTTCCTTCGCATTCGCGGTTTCCCTTCTGCATTCGCGAAGGGAGCACTGCAAGCCCAACACTCACCGCATTCACAACTACCTTGTCGTGTTCGCGTAGGGTAAAGCCCCCTGACCCCCAGCTCTCCTTAACGTTTGAGAGTCCTCCTTCGCATTCACGAGTCCTTCTTCGAGAATGCATGAATTCCTTCGCGTTCGCAAAGAACAAAACCAGAACCAGCAACAACATCAGCAAAACAGGGAGAAATAACCAGAATCGAAACACGTGTGAGGCCCCCCGAGACCCTATCCAATCACACCAACAAGTTCCAAAACATAACACGAACCTGTTCGAGGCCTCAAATCACACCAAACAACATTAAAACTACGAATCAACGATCGAAACCTTTCTTTAAACTATCAAACATTCAAACTTCGACAACGCGTCCGATTCGTACTTAAACTTTTCGGAATGACGCCAAACTTTACGCACAAGTCATAAATCACAATATGAACATATTCCAAGGCTAGGAAGCCCAAACGGACACCAATAACACCAAATTGACTTCAAACACACTTAAGAAATTCTTTAAATTTTAAAATGCCAACTTTTCATAATAAGCGCCGAAATACTCCTGGACCACCCGATACTCAACCCAAACATACACCCAAGTCCAAAAACATCATACGAACCTATTGGAACCTTCAAATCCTGATTTCGAGGTCCTTTACTCAAAAGTCAAACATTTGTCAACTCTTCCAATTTAAAACTACTGAAATTAGAATTTTCCTTCCGAAACAACTCCAAACTTCCCGAAATTCAATTCCGACCAAACGCACAAGTCATAAAACATGAAGTGAAGCTACTCACAGCCTCACCGTCGAACGACGCGCTAGAGCTCAAAACAACCGGTCGAGTCGTTACAAGTAGACATGTGAAATTAGGCTAAACATGATGACTATAACATGTTAAAGTAACTCAATTAATGCATGAAAAGAAAACTACGTAAATAAAACCGGAATTTTAACATTTATCCCGTGTATTCACTCGTCACCTTGCGTACACGGTCTTCACATATTACAATTATCACGATAATATCAAATCATAAGAGGAATTTTCCCCACACAAGGTTAAACAAGTCATGTACCTCAAACCACGCTAAATCAATCAACTAGAAGGCTTTTCCCTCGATTTTCCAATTCTGAATGGTTCGAATCAGCCAAAATAATTTCATACTATAAATATCACTATAGAAAACTAATTTAAATAATGAAATTATTATTTTAGCAAAGAATTGAAAAATCGTCCCAAAAAGTCAACCTGAGCCCGCTTCTCGGAACCCGACCAAAATTATAAAATCCGAACTCCCCATTCGATATCGAGTCCAGCCATACAAGAATTATCCAAATCTGACCTTATTTTGCCTTTCAAAACCCAAAACTTAGTCTAAGAACTTCTCACCTTTTTCCCAATGTTTTCAACTCAGATCCTTAATTACATGCTAATAATAATGATAGATTAGTATTAACCAAAATAGAGTCAAGAAATCTTACCCCAACAATTCCTCTGAAAAATCCCTCGAAATTTCGCCGCAAACCGAGCTCCCAAAATCTCAAAATGTAATATGAAGACTAATCCTCAAAAATCCCCTTTTCTGCCCAGTGAATCCGTATATGTGGGACTTACTGCCACATCTACGGCTCCACACCTGCGGAGTTTCCATAGCAGGTGCGATCATAACTTATTGCTCAATCCCTGCTTCTGCAAGCAAAGGGCCGCCCCTGCGACAAAAAGTGTCGCACCTGCGACCACTGTGGCCCCTGCAATCCTCCCCATCAGCCTGACCTGGGCATGTAAAAATCGGCATCTGCGACCAACTGCTCGTTTTTGCGAGACCTCACCTGCGGCCAATCTCTCCGCAAGTGCGAAGACACCAGAACTGCTAACCTTCAGCCAAAAATTTGCAAGCCAAATTGATCCGATCCTGATATTTCAGCTTTCGAAATTGGAATCCGACCCTGATATTGTCACGACCCGATTTCCCACCATCAGGACCGTGATGGCGCCTAACGTTGTACTTGCTAGGCAAGCCAACATTAGAGAGTTACGACATTAAAACAATAAAAAAATATATACGAAGTTTACTACCATCCAATATATGATACCAAAATAACAAATGAAATAGTATACGATACTGCAAAAATAATACTAATCTCTAGATACACAGGGTTTGGAGTCACAATTCATGAACTACTAAGAATTTACTACAAGTATTTGGCTGAAAGAAAATATATAACTGTTTTGAACTAAATAAAACAGCAACTGAATAATAAGAAATCTGCACGGCATCACCCTTCGTGCTTTTACTCTCAACCTCACCAAATAACAAATAGGAATGCACGACATCACCCTTCGTGCTTTTACTCTCATCTTCACCAGATTATAAATAAGAATGCACGATATCACCCTTAGTGCTTTACATTCTTCCTCACAATATAAATAAATCATGCACGACATCACCCTTCGTGCTTTACACTCTTCCTCACCATATAAATAAATTATGCACGTCATCACCCTTCGTGCTTTACGCTCTTCCTCGCCAATCAAAGAATCACTAACAACAGATACCGAGAAATTTTGACATGAAATCAGTATTTCATCATAATTACCTTGACAATTTAACTTCTTAACCTCGAATCAATGTTCACAATGTTATTCATCTCGGTAGAACCGGATACAGTTCTCAACAGTTCAATAGCAACAAAAGCATGGATAATAGCCTTTAAGACTACAAGAATAACAAGAATGGACTTTCACTCGCATATTATGACTCGACTACAACGTATAGGTACTCGTCACCTCACCTATACATCTCTTTCAGCAACAAAACATGTAGCAAGTAATCACACAATACCTATTCCCTCAAGTTAAGGTTAGGCACAACACTTACCTCGATTTCGCAGGCCACTCACTGCTCAAGTACATCTTTCCCTTTAGAATTCACCTCCAACCCACTTGTATCTAATCATAATTAGTTTAACATCATCAATTTTCGCTAAAGGAGTCAACTTTAATGAATAATTACTGATTTCCCAAATTTTCCAAAAACAAAATGTTAAAAATTAACCCTGGGTCCGCTTGGTCCAAACTCGAGGTTCAAACCAAAATCACTTTACCCACTCACCCCCGATCCAGAATATGTAATTAGTTTCGAAATCCGACCCCAATTCGAGGTATAAATTCCAATTATACAAAATTCCCTAATTCTACCTAAACCCCCAATTTCTACCATGAAAACCCTAGATTTTTGGTTGAAAATTGATGAAAAACAATAGGTAATTGGGAGAGAGTAGTTATAATCATTTACAAACACTTTGGGGAAGAACTTATCTCTTGAAAATCTCCTCTAAGCCTTCTTGGTTTTGAAAATACGAAAGAATGGCTAATTCTCGTTATTGGTTTTGTTTTTAATTCGCTAGACAAGTCTTCGTAGCATTCGTGAAGTACCTGTCGCGTTCGCGACGCTTTGCGGCCAAAAGAACTACGTGTTCACGAAGAGCTGCTCGTGTTCGCGATGGTTTGTCCCCCCTAACCATCGCGTTCGCGAACCAGTGGTCGCGTTCGCGAAGAGCAACTCAACGATTCCCCAGCCCACCTCCAATATACTATGTGTTCGCGTAAGGTAAATCATGTTCGCGAAGAGTTAACCCTAGTGCTCCGCGTTCGCAACTGAAGCCATGCATTCACGTAGAAGAAATCCCTCCCTAGCCCAGCTTGCACTTCGATATCGAGTGAGAGGCTTCACGATCGTGAAGCACAAAATTCCTGCGCACCAGCAACAGCAAAACAACAGATTTTCTAAGTTTAAAACATCCTGAAGCCTACCCAAAACTCACCCGAGCTCTCGGGGCTCCAAACCAAACAAGCACGCAAGTCTAAAAACATCCTACGGACTTGCTCGTGCGATCAAATCGCTAAAATAACACCTAAAACTACATATTTAGCATCAAAACTCATGAATTTCTCAAGAACACTTCAAAATTACTATCTTCTCAACTGGACGTCTAAATCATGTCAAATTAACTCTGATTTCTACCAAATTTCACAAACATGACTTAAACATTATAATATACCTGTACCGGGCTCCGGAACCAAAGTACGAGCCCGATACCAACGAGTTCAAACATTAATCAATTTCTTTAAATCCTTTTAAATTTTAGTTTAACATTTTCATCAAAATTTCAATTCTCGAGCTAGGGACCTCAGAATTTAATTTTTGTCATACGCCCAAGTCCCATGCTTTACTACTGACCTTCCAGGACCGTCAGAACACGGGTGCGGGTCTGTTTACTCAAAATGTTGACCAAAGTCAACTAAAAGTTAGCTTTTAATCTCACAAATTCTCATTTCATATATTTTCACATAAGGTTTTCCGGGTTTACACCCGGACTGCGTACGCAAATGGAGGTGAATAAAAAAATATTTTTAAGGCTAACGAGCTCAGAATAGAGTCTTAATTCATAAGATGACTTTGTGGGTCATCATAATCTCCACCTCTAAGACAAATGTTCGTTTTCGAACGGACATAGAAAAGAACTGAACTGACGAACAAGTGAGGATATCTACTTCGCATGTCCGACTCGGACTCCCAAGTAGCTGCCTCAACATGCTGACCTCTCCACTGCACTCGAACTGAAGGGTAACTCTTCGACCTCAGCGGTCGAACTTGCTATTCTAGAATGGCTACCGGCTCCTCCTCATAAGTGAAATCCTTGTCCAATTGTACAGAGCTGAAATCCAACACGTGGGACAGGTCACCATGATACTTCTGGAGCATGGACACATGGAATACCGGATGAACTGAGGATAAACCTGGAGGCAACGCAAGTCTATAAGCTATCTCCCCCACTCTCCCGAGAATCTCAAATAGCCCATATACCTAGGGCTCAACTTTCCCTTCTTCCCAAATTTCATAACACCCTTAAGGGGCAATACCCGAAGTAATACCCTCTCTCCGACCATAAATGCTACATCACGAACTTTACGGTCGGCATAACTCTTTTGCATGGACTGAGCTGTACAAAGTCGATCCTGTATAATCTTGACCTTGTCCAAGGCCTCCTGAACTAAGTCTGTACCCAATAACCGAGCCTCTCCCGGCTCAAACCATCCAACAGGCGATCTGCACCGTCTACCATATAATGCCTCATAGGGAGCCATAAGAATGCTCGACTGGTAGTTGTTGTTGGAGGAAAACTCCACTAATGGCAAGAACTGATCCCACGATCCTCCAAAATCTATAACACAAGCGCGGAACATATCCTCCAAGATCTGAATAGTATGCTCGGACTGCCTGTCCGTCTAAGGATAGAATGTTGTGCTCAACTCAACCAGCGTACCCAACTCACGTTGTACTGCCCTCCAAAAGTGCGAGGTATATGCGTGCCTCAATTAAAAATGATAGACACAGGCACACCGTGAAGGCGAACGATCTCCCGAATATAAATCTCTACCAACCGCTCCGAAGAGTAAGTACTTGCCACAGGAGTGAAGTGCGCTGACTTAGTCAACCTATCCACAATAACCCACACAGCGTCGAACTTCCTCTGAGTCCATGGGAGTCCAACAACAAAGCCCATAGTAATACGCTCCCACTTCCACTCAGAAATCTCTATCTGCTGAAGCAAACCACCGGGTATCTGATGCTCATACTTCACCTGCTGACAGTTCAAGCACCGAGCCACGTAAGCAACAATGTCCTTCTTCATCCTTCGTCACCAATAATGTATCCGTAGGTCCTGGTATATCTTGGCATCACCCGGGTGAATAATATGCTTAGAACTGTGAGCCTCCTCAAGGATCAACACATGAATCCCATCAACAATAGGCACACACACTCGACCCTGCATCCTCAAAACACCGTCATCTCCAACTATAACCTGCTTGGAACCACCGTTCTGAACTGTGTCCCTAAGGACCATCAAGTGAGGGTCATCATACTGTCGATCTCTGATACGCTCAAACAAAGAAGACCGAGCGATTGTATAAGCTAGAACACGAATGGGCTCTGAAATATCCAACCTCACAAACTGATTAGCCAAAGTCTGAATGTCTGAAGCTAGCAATCTCTCACTGATAGGAATGAATGCAAGGTTGCCCATACTCACTCCCTTCCTACTCAATAAATTGGCCACCACATTGACCTTTCCCGGATGATACAATATAGTGACATCATAGTCTTTCAATAGCTCTAACCATATCCTCTACCTCAAATTGAGATCCTTTTTCTTGAACAAATACAGAAGGATGCGATGATCCATGAAAACCTCACACGGCACGCCATAAGTATAGTGCTTCCAAATCTTCAATGCGTGAACAATGGATGCCAACTCTAAATCATGGACAAGGTAATTCTTATCATGAATCTTCACCTGCCGAGACGCATATGCAATAACCCTGCCTTCCTGCATCAATACTGCTCTGATCCCCACGCAGGAGGCATCACAATATACCGTGAAAGATCCTGAGCCTGGGGAAAATACCAACACCGGTGCTGAAGTCAAGGCTGTCTTGAGCTTCTGAAAACTTGCCTCATACTCGTCCGACCATTTGAATGGGGCACCCTTCTGAGTCAACTTAGTCATTGGGGCTGCTATAGATGAAAACCCCTCCACAAACCGACGGTAATAACCTGCCAAACCCAAGAAGCTCCTGATCTCCGTGGCTGAAGTGGGTCTAGGCCAGTTCTTGGTTGCCTCAATCTTCTTAGGATCTACCTGAATACCCTCTGCTGATACGACGTGACCTAAGAAAGCGGCTGAATCCAACCAAAACTCGCACTTTGAAAATTTAGCATACAACTGCTTGTCCCTCAAAGTCTGAAGCGCTAATCGGAGGTGTTTCTCATGCTCCTCCCGGCTGCGGGAGTATATTAGAATGTCATCAATAAACACAATTACGAAGGAATCCAGATAAGTCTTGAACACCTGATTCATCAAGTCCATAAATGCTGTTGGGGAATTAGTCAAGCCAAAAGACATCACCAGAAATTCATAGTTCCCATACCTCATCTGAAAAGTTGTCTTAGGGACATCGGATGCCCTAATCTTTAACTGATGGTAGCTCGATCTCAAATCGATCTTTGAAAACACCTTGGCACCCTGAAGCTGATCAAACAAATCATCAATTCTCGGCAACGGATACTTGTTCTTGATAGTGACTTTGTTCAACTGCCGGTAATCTATACACATCTTCATCGATCCATCCTCCTTCTTCACGAACAAAACCGGTGCACCCCAGGGCGAGAAACTAGGTCTAATGAAGCCCTTATCAAGTAAATCTTGCAGTTGTTCCTTCAATTCTTTCAACTCTAGTGGGGCCATCCGGTATGGAGGAATAGAAATGGGTTGAGTTCCTGGAGCCACATCAATGCAAAAATCAATATCCCTGTCGGGTGGAATCCCCGGCAGGTCTGCAGGAAACACTTCGGGAAACTCGTGAACGACAGGGACCGAGTCTATAGGAGAAATCTCAGCACTAGAATCACGGACATGAGCCAAATAGGCCAAACACCCCTTCTCGGCCATACGCTGAGCCTTCATATAAGAAATAACTCAGTTGGAGGAATGACAAGGAGTCCCTCTCCACTCTAATCGAGGTAGCCCTGGCAAGTTTAATTTCACTGTCTTGGCATGACAGTCCAAGATAGCGTAGTAAGGTGACAACCAATCCATGCCTAATATGACATCGAAACCACCATATCAAGGAGAAAAAGGTCTACACTGGTCTCAAGGTCCCCAATAACGACCACACACGAGCGGTATACACGATCTACAACAATAGCATCCCCTATGGGCATGGACACATATACATGGACGCTTAAAGAATCACGGGGTGCAACGAAATATGAAGCAAAATAAGATGACACATAAGAGTAAGTAGACCCAGGATCAAACAGAACTGAAGCATCTCTATTGCAAAGTGCAACGGTACCTGTGATAACAACATCGGAGGACTCCACCTCAGGTTTGGTCGGAAATGCATAAAATCGAGGCAGGGCACCACCACCCTGAACTATGTCTCTAGGACAACCTCTGACAGGCGGACCTCCACCTTTAGCGGGCTGGCCTCCACCTCTAACAATCTGGCCCCTAACTATGGATACTTGACCCCTACCCCTGGCTGGTTGGGCAGGTGGTGCGGCTGCTGGTGCCGGGACTATAGCACGAGAACCCCGATACTAAGAACTACCCGACGCACGAGGGAAATATCTAGCAATATGCCTCAGGTCACCACAAGTATAAAAAGACTTCGGCTGCAGAGACTGCTAGCCGGAAAATTGACCCTGTCGACCTGTATAACCACCCTGAAAACTCTGGAGAGGAGGCGCACTAATAGGAGCTGACTAATCAGAATAAGACATGTAAGGGCCCCGACCACCTGGGGCACCATAGGATGCCTGAAGTGCTGAATGGAATGGCCTGGAAGAATGGCCTCTACTAAAGTACCCCGCCTCTAGATGAGGCACCGCCGAATCCATCGGAATTGCGAGGTCTCTTGTCTGACCCCTAACCTCCCAGTCCAAGAACCACCTCAACTCGCCGGGCCACATTAGCAGCATCCTGGAAAGAGATCTCACTCCCTGTATCCTTAGCCATCTGCAATCTGATAGGCTGAGCAAGACCCTCAATAAATCTCCTAAACCTCTCCCTATCTGTGGGTAGCAAAAGAGTAGCATGACAAGCCAAATCCATTAAACGGGTCTCATACTGCGTACCACTCATGCTGCCCTGCTGGAGACGCTCAAACTGACGGGGGCGCTCCTCTCTAGTAGTAATAGGTAGAAACTTCTCCAAGAAGAGGTGTGAAAACTGATCCCAAGTAAGAGCAGGTGACCCAGCTGGTCTAGTCAACAAATAATCCCTCCACTATTTATTGGCAGAACCAGTCATCTAGAAAGCAGCAAAGTCGACCCCATTAGTCTCCAAGATACCCATGTTCCGAAGAACCTCGTGACAGTTATCAAGGTAATCCTGGGGGTCCTCTGAGGTGGCACCGCTGAAATGAACAGGGAAGATCTTGATAAACCTGTCCTATCTCCACAAAGCATCGGAGGACATAGCTGCCCCATCTATGAGTGGTGCTGTAGCAACTGGCTGAACTACCCCAACTGGATGGGCTTCTGGGGTTTGAAGCTCATGAGTAATCTTCTCCGGAGTGTGGGTAGCAGGAGTCTGGACTCCTTCTCCAGCCTGAGATATGGCTGCTGCCCCGGGGAGTGCACCAGTCTGGGCTACACTCTCCATAAGGCCTACTAGTCGGACCAAGGCATCCTGAAGCACCGGGGTAGAAATAAACCTCTATGTGACTTGAGCTGGTCCGCCAGAATGGTCTGAGCTAGAGCCTCTCCACCGAGCTCTGTCTGAGGCTCCGCAGCTGGAGCTTCTGCCTGAGAACTGGGCTGAGTCCTGCCCATGCCTCGGCTTCTGGCATGGTCTCGGGCTATGCCCCTTGTAGGAGTTGCTGCTACTGCTGCTGGAGGGTCGGGTTTTTGGTTAGCAGAAGATGAGGTACATGTTCTCGCCACCTGCGAGAGAATAAGAATAATAGAGTTCAATCAGTATTGGGATAACCAAGAATCGCACGACAGAGTTGAATAAAAGCGAACGTGTTCCTAACTTTATAGCCTCTGGGGGATAAGTATAGACGTCTCTATACCGATCCCTCAGACTCTATTAAGCTTGTCCGTGCATTGTGAGACCTAGGCAACCTAGTGCTCTGATACCAGCTTGTCACGACCCGATTTCCCATCATCGGGACCGTGATGGCGCCTAACGCTATACTTGTTAGGCAAGCCAACATTAGAGGGTTACGACATTAAAATAATAAAAAATATATACGAAGTTTACTACCATCCAATATATGATACCAAAATAACAAATGAAATAGTATACGATACTGCGAAAATAATACTAATCTCTAGCTATCCAGGGTTTGGAGTCACAATTCACGATCTACTAAGAATTTACTACATGTATCTGGCTGAAAGAAAATATATAACTGTTTTGAACTAAATAAAACAGCAACTGAATAAAAAGGAAGAGATTCCGTGCGAATAGTCTGCTACAACTCGACCTCAACTCGGACCTAAACCTGGATCTGCACAGAAAGTGTAGAGTGCAGTATCAGTACAATCAATCCCATGTACTTGTAAGTGTCGATCCTAACCTCGGCGAAGTAGTGACGATGCTAGGACAGGACACCACATAAAAACCTGGACATATATAATCATACTATTGGAAATAACAACAAATAAAGAATTTAAACCAGCAACTAATGGGAAGGAGACATACAGTGGGGAATTTCAACATAAGGAATGAGAAGAACGAGAAGGCAGAAATAAACGGTGATTAACAACAAACAAACTAAGCAACTAAAATACAAAAGAAAATCTGCACGACATCACTCTTCGTGTTTTTACTCTCAGCCTCACCAAATAACAAATAGGAATGCACGGCATCACCCTTCGTGCTTTACACTCTTCCTCACCATATAAATAAATTATGCACGACAACATCCTTCGTGCTTTACACTCTTCCTCACCAATCACAGAATCATTAACAATAGATACAGAGAAATTTTCACAAGAAATCAGTATTTCATCATAATTACCTTTTTAATTTAACGTCTCAACCTCGAATCAATGTTCAGGATGTTATCCATCTCTGTGGAATCGGATACAGTTCTCTCAACAGTTCAATAGCAACAATAAGCATGGATAATAGCCTTTAAGACTACAAGAATAACAAGAATGGACTTTCACTCGCATGTTATGACTCGAATACAACGTATAGGTACTCGTCACCTCACCTATACATCGCTTTCTGCAACAAAACATGTAGCAAGTAATCACACAATACCTATTTTCTCAAGACAAGGTTAGGCACAACACTTACCTCGATTTCGCAGGCCACTCACTGCTCAAGTACATCTTCCCTTTAGAATTCACGTCGAATCCACTTGTATCTAATCATAATTAGTTTAACATCATCAATTGTCGCTAAAGGAATCAACTTTAATGAATAATTACTCATTTCCTAAATTTTTCCAAAAACAAAATGTTAAAAACCGACCCCAGGCCCTCTTGGTCCAAACTCAAGATTCTGACCAAAATCCGTTTACCCACTTACCCCAGAGACCAAATATGTAATTAGTTTAGAAATCCGACCCCAATTCGAGGTCTAAATTTCAATTATATAAAATTTTCTAATTCTACCCAAACCCCCAATTTCTACCATGAAAACCCTAGATTTTTGGTTGAAAATTGATGAAAAACAATGGGTAATTGGGAGAGAGTAGTTAGAATCATTTACCAACACTTTGGGGAAGAACTTGTTTCTTGAAAATCGCCTCTAAGCCTTCTTGGTTTTGAAAATATGAAAGAATGGCCAATTCCCGTTTTAGGTTCTGTTTTTAATTTGTTGGACAGGTCTTCTTCGCGTTCGCGATGCTTTGCGGCCAGATGGCCTACGCATTCGCGATGGTTTTTCCCCTTGACCATCACGTTCGCGACCCAGTTTTCACGTTCGCAAAGAGAAACTCAAGGATTCCCCAGCCCACCTCCAATATACTACGCGTTCGCGTAAGGTCAATCACGTTCGCGTAAGGTCATTCATGTTCGCGAAGAGTTAACCACCAGTGCTCCGCGTTCGCAACCAAAGCCTTGCGTTCGCGTAGAAGAAATCTCTCCCCAGTCTAGCTTGCACTTCGCGATCGCGTGAGAGGCTTCTTGGTCGCAAAGCACAAAATTCCTATCCACTAGCAATAGCAAAACAATAGATTTTCTAAGTTTAAAACATCCTGAAGCCTACTCGAAACTCACCCCAGCCCTCGGAGCTCTAAACCAAACATGCACGCAAGTCTACAAATATCCTACGGACTTGCTCGTGCGATCAAATCACTAATAACACCTAAAACTACGGATTTAGCATCAAAACTTATGAATTTCTCAAGAACACTTCAAAATTACTATCTTCTCAACCGGATGTCTGAATCACGTCAAATCAACTCCGATTTCTACCAAATTTAACAGACATGACTTAAACATTATAATAGACCTGTACCGGGCTCCGGAACTAAAGACAGGCCCGATACCAACGAGTTCAAATATTAATCAATTTCTTTAAATCTTTTTAAATTTTAGTCTAACAATTTTCATCAAAATTTCATTTCTCGAGCTAGGGACCTCGGAATTCGATTCCAGGCATACGCCCAAGTCCCATATTTCACTACGGACCTTCCGGAACCGTCGGAACACGGTCTAGGTCCTTTTGCTCAAAACGTTGACCAAAGTCAACTAAAAGTCATTTTTAAATCTCACAAATTATCATTTCATATATTTTCACATAAGGCTTTCCGGGTTCATGCCCGGACTGCGCACGCAATTCAAGGTGAATAAAAATAATATTTTAAGGCTAACAAGCTCGAAATAGAGTCTTAATTCATAAGATGATCATTTGGGTCATCACCGATATCAATAAAGTCCACTCCCGGTCAAACTTTCCAAATTCCTCCAATTTTTAACTTTAGCCAAATCACGCCGAAACGACTTACGGATCTCCAAATCAACATCTGGATACGCTCCTAAGATCAAAATCATCATATGGAGCTATTGAAACTATCAAAACTCCATTCAAGAGTGGTCTTCACACAAGTCAAACTACAGTCAACTCCTACGACTTAACCTTCCAACTTAGAGACTATGTATCTATTTTTCATTCCAAAACTTACCCGAAACCAAAACCAAACACCTTGGCGAGTCGCGTAACCACAATATAACATAGTGGAATCATAAATTAGGGGATCGGGGCAAAAATACTCAAAACGACCAACCGGTCATTACAGCTTCTGCTTCTCCTCAAAAGTATTTTTTCTTCCAAAATCTTGGCCAAACACTTCATATTTTCAACAAAAAAAAAATTTCTCTAAGATTGGAGAATCTTGGCCACATAGGCTATAAGAGTCCATTTGGTCAAGTTGCCAAAAACTGCTTATTTCGAAAAGTGCTTTTGTTCAATAGTATTTTTTTTGAAAAAGTACTTTCCAAAATAGCAGTTTGTGTTTGGCCAATTCATTTGAATAGTGCTTTTTGCAAGCTCATTGTGTTTGGCCAATCTTTTATAAAGTACTTTTAAGTATCAAATTGCGAAAAATGACAGTAAAAGTTCAACTGCAATTAGTATTTAAAAAGGATAAATATCTTTAAATATTTATTATAAAAGAATTCAATTAAAATATAGACGTAAAGTTAAAGTATAAATTAAAAATTCCAATCAATATAAATAACATTGAGTATTCGGTATTACTTATTGCTTACATGATAATTTAAGTATCAAAATACGTCATTCAATATAAATTTAAATTCTATTCTTAGGAATAAGAGAAAGAGAGTAAAAATATGATTAAAATACAAAGGAGAAGAAATGTATAGTAGAAATAAAAAGAAAATATTAAATTAATAAAGGATAATTTAAAAAAATATTAAACGTTATTTTTGTTTTGAACAAATTAATTTTCTGCTTCTGCTTATTGGAAGAAGTAGAATTTGTAGCTGCTCCGCAAAAGCAAAAAAAAATTATTTGGCGAAACACCTTAAATTATTTTTTCATTTTAACCGAACACCTTAAATTTTATTAAAATGTACTTTTTGACCAAAAAATTTTTTTTTGGCCTCTCAGAAAGCTTGGCCAAACAGGCTCTACGTCCCCTGACTTAATTTTTTTAGCTATTTATCTTTCTGAATTTGACTACACCCGTAATTATTACGAAATCATATTTTCTTAAACTATTTAGAACCTAAAACTTTTTCAATAGTACTTATTTTTCTGTTTTTTGTATTAGAACTTAACGCTAGTTTCAAGAGGAAAAAAACTCTTAAAGCTAAAAATTAAAGTCCGTTAAAGTCACGTTCTTGCTTTCTTAATCCTTATGGGAATTTATTTGAATGGCTAAAAGATAGTAGAAAAGAAGTTTCCTCGCATAAAAAATTCTAATAAATTTAAAATACTAACTATATTAAAATTTATAAATATTACAAATTTATCTAACATGTTTAGAAAAATAGTTCAATATTTTAAGGGTATTTTGGTCAATCAATATTATATTCATATTTTTAGAATAACTAGTTTCTATGTACGTGCGTTGCACGTATATCTCTCGCTAATTATTAAAAGATAAGGTAAAAAATATTTTCTTCCTCTAGTTTTACATTAAAGATCAACCTTTTTCTCTAACTTTAAATAATATACATTGTTCACGTCATGGCTCAAAATTATGTTGATTAAGACGACTTTAAAAAGACAACGTAATTGTCAACCAAGCGATGATTTTAAACAAACAACGTCATTTTGCTCTTCTTTAACAAATCTTCTTCTAAATCAAATTCTTTTCAAATTTCTTTTTCATGATATTTTTATTTGTTTTTCTGAATAAAAGCATAAATTGTTAGTAAATTATATTTGTAAAATAATTCTGGAGAAAATAAAATAACATATAAACAGAAATATAAACGAAACAAAAGTTAATCCGAGCCCACTGAATTCACAGTGTTTCCTTAAGGAATTTAACCCCCTCCTAGTACCCAAGGTTGTAGATTATTTCGTCCCAAGATAGAACACATTACACATTGGTGTAGTGGTACTTCAAATCACAGTGTTTCATCGAACACAAGGTTCGGTAGCAAATCACACTTACTATTGCTTTCTTTGAAGTTAAAAACAATGCAGAAGAAAGGAGGAGAACTCAGAAAATCGTATGGAAAATCTGAGAAAATGAACTTGTATTTATAGCCAATGTTGAGCTCAAAACTAAAGAGGTGCAACTCTTCAGAATGATTGTTTATGTAAAACGTCGATAACATAAATGCCATAATATAAATGGCTATTTACTTAACAATAAACCGGAAATTCAAGAGGGGGATTAATTTTCAGTTACAAAACCGAAAAACGGAAAACAGATAATGGAAAAACGTTTAATATTCCGTTGGATTTAATATTAATATTTTAATATTAATATTCTGTTATTAAAACGGATATTTAATAACATTTCTGTTAATATTTACTATTAACAAATAAATTTGGTCCAAAAATTAATCAATCAATCGATCATTTGACCGAATCCGAATCCGACTCCGAAGTTGAAGCCGAAGACGAGCCGAGCGAGCGACGACAACGACGGCGCGAGGCTTGCCTTCTTCTCAACTCTTTAAGAGTTAGAAGAAGAGCAATTGAATATATACCCATCAAAAATATTTTCCTCTTCCAATATGGTACAATGTCCCTTTGCCAAGGAGGGAATCTCAAATGAAACTCAAATATTTTATTTTCCCTCCATTTTTCATTCAACGTCTTTTAAGCCTAATTTAGCTTAAAACCTCAACAATCCCCCACATAAAAGGTGAATGGCTATATCACGGAAATATGCATGAAAAATTGTGTGATTCACAAGCAAGGATTAATTGTATCCGGATAAGTAGGTTTCCCTTTGAACTTTCCATAGTGAACCTATGTCGGATATACTTGGTCAATTGGTAGATTTGATATCTTTGTACTATCGAACTTTGGTGTTACCTAGACAACCATAAGTCATACAACCAACCCTTAACCGTCTTTGGTTCTCATTGTTGTGTTCGTTTCAGCCATGAACACCGCATGGTTTCCTAAGTGCGTAGAGAACTGGCCTTACAAAATTCTCCTTGAAGCGGATAACACTTCATACTTACATAGGTGATTCTTAAACGTGTCATCCCGTAGATACACTATTTGATATACCCCATATCAAATTTAGAAATCATTAAAAAGCCTTAATGCTTTGTCCTTGGTATTGAACATTGTCTCATCACGGGGATGGACCAAAATTTTAGTTGACAATGTTGAACCGTCATTACTGACTTTGTTTGATCTCCTTGAACCTAGATATTGAGATCTCCAGTCTTCTAGGTAGAGTTACCGCCACAATGACTTGTTCTCGACCATAGCCCCATTCCCATTGATGATTTCTCAACTACCTCTCTAGTTAGGCCTTTTGTAAGTGGATCCGACATATTATTGATTGACTTTACATAGTCAATCGTGATAATTCCTCTAGAGAGTAATTGCCTAACGGTTTTATGTCTTCGTCGTATGTAACGACCCGACCGGTCATTTTACTTTCTAGAATCTCGTGCCCCTATATCAGACTTCCTATACTTGATTTTATTGATTGATGACTTGTGGGGATGGTTGGTTCGGGAATTTGAATGAGTTTGGGTTAGAATTGGAACACTTAGTTCCTCAAGGGTGGCCTTAAAGGCCAAGTTTGACTTCGGTCAACGTTTTAGTAAACGACCTCAAAATTGGGATTTAAAGGTTCCAATAGGTTTGTATGATGATTTCGGACTTAGGCGTAGGTTTGGAACGGATTTTGGATGACCCAGGGGCGTTTCGACGCCAAATAGTGAAATATGATTCTTGAAGTTCAAAATTGAGGTTTGGAACGTGTTTTGGTTTTATTGAGGTCCGAACGAAATTACGAGAGTAGGAATAGTTCCGTAGTGGCATTTATGATTTCTCACAAAATTTGGTGTTATCCCGAGTAGTATAAGTATGTTTCGGCGTATTACAAGTGAATCCAAGAACTTAAAGTTATTAAGTTGAGTTTTAGTTGGTTTTGGGGTACGATTCGTAGATTTAATGTTGTTTCGGGCGTTCTGTAGGTTCGAGCGAGTTTGTATTATGATTGAGAACTGGTTGGTATATTCGAAGGGGGCCTCGGGGGCCTTGGGAGCCCCGGACGTCATTCAGACGTCGCGCGAGGCGAGTCCTTGCTCAAAGAAAGCTGATGGTGCACCAGATCTAGTACGACCGCACCTGTGATTGAACAGCCACAGGGGCGAGACCGTAGGTGCGTTCGAAGCCTCACAGGTGCGGCCATCGACGGGGTGCCCAGGATTCGCAGATGCGGTCCATTCTCTGTAGAAGCGGAGCCGCAGGTGCGGGATCCTTCCACAGGTACGATCCATACCAGCCCCTCCCCTTTGCGCAGATGCGGACCCTGGTACGCAGGTGCGGTCCACTCGCCACAGGTGCGAAATCACTAGAGGCAGTGAGGTCGTTTTAAATCGGGACTTAGGCTTATTTGAGAGCATTTATCACACTTTGGGAGATTTTGGAGCTCTCAAAAATAGAGGTTTCAACTTAGCATCTTGGGGTAACGTATTTCCTACTTAATGTGAGTTTATTACTTAGTTTTTGGGTAGATTAACACACAAAGATTAGTGAAAATTATGGGTTTAGGGTAAAACTTAGGGTTTTGATAAAAAATGAGATTTAACCACGAAATTTGTTATGGAATCTAGTAAAAATCATATATTATTGATCCTTAGATTATGGGTAACAACTTTCTTTAAGAAATTCCGAAATCCGAGCATGTGGGCCCGGGGGTGAATTTTACGAATCTTAGAAATTGTGTTGGGTAATCACTTAAGCGGTAGAATTATGAACTTTCGAGCATAGATTGACTAGTTCATGTAATGTTTGGCTAGCTAGAGTTGTCGGGCGTCAAATTTTGAGGTTTGAGCGCATTCTTGAATCGGTAAGTAGGCTTGATACGAGGTAAGTCTCCTTTCTAACCTTGTAAGAGGGAATTGTCCCCATAGGTGAAATAATTTATTATGTGAATGATTGTGGGGGACTACGTATACACCAGGTAACGAGGGTCCGTGCGTAGTGACTATTCTTGTTATGTCCGGGCTAGTTTAGGCTTACACCATGCCTTGTGAACATTGCTAATTGATTTATATGTGTGGTCATCATGGAGTGAAAGTTGCATCAACATCTTAAGAATTTAAAGGTCTCAAGTAAGTCATTAATTTGAAAAATGAATTGAGAAGAATGTGCTATGTTTATGTGAAACCTCTTCGCAATTATATTCCGCGAGCGGGTGATTTCCTACACTACTCTCATGGGAGCGGGCCGTTCATCTCGGCAGGTTAATAGATGCATCTATTGTACGCGTCGTTCGACCCTTCGGCAGTGCACATTTACTTTTTCCGTTGGATCAAGTCGTACATCCTTGACATATTGTGCGCATGTTAATTTGCTTGGTATTTCCTGTGATTTTCAACCCGTTAAAAAGGCCTTGAAGAATAAATTTGTAATATGTTTAACAGGAGTTGGAACCTAAATGTACTTGTGGAAAGATTTGCCATTTCTTGTCTTTATTGTCACTCAGCTTTAATATATATGCTTAGACTTATAATTGAATAAATGTTTTTGGCCCTAGTGACTGTCAAGTCGACCTCTCGTCACTACTTCTTCGAGATTAGACTGGATACTTACTGGGTACATGATATTTATGTACTCATGCTACACTTCTGTACTTAATTGTATAGGTTCTGAGGCAGGTACATCTTGTTGTTAGCCCGGAGCACGTCCTTGACTCCTCGAGATTTTGGGATTCCACGATGAGCTTCTTTCCTTGATGTCGTTCAGCAGCACGTTGAAGTCTTCCCCTTTTTGTTATTATGTCTATATCCTCTCAGATAGCAGGATAGATATATTCTTTTGATTTACTTCTACTAGATGCTTGTATACTTGTGACTCCAGTTCCTGGCACACACATTGGTACACTATTCTTTTGGATGTGTAACTAATTAAAACTTAACTTTTGGTCATTTTGGTTAAATTGCCTTTGATGCTTGTGATTTCTTTCATGCTCGCGACAAGAACTCAAGTATCGTTAATAAAGTTTTGTAAAATTTAATGGGACTCACTAGACTAATAAGGTTGGCTAGCCTAACATTGACGTTGGGTGCTATCGCGGCCTAGATTAGTATTTGGTTCGTGACAACTTGGTATCAGAGCTCTAGGTTCACGTAGGTCTCACAAGTAATTGGCAAACTCAATAGTGTCTTGTGGATCAGTACGGAGACGTCTGTATTTATCTTCGGGAGGCTGTAGGGTGTTAAGAAATCTCTCTTTATTCATCTTCTGTCGTGCAGTTGATAGTATATTAAATCTCACACTTCTATTCTCTCACAGATATGGTAAGGACGCGCATGGCTGAGGTTCCGGACCCGAGAGGGGCTGCTCCCCCCGTTGCTAGAGGCTGAGGCAGAGGCTGGGGGAGGGCACCAGCCCGAGGTAGGGGACGAGGGCATCCTAGAGCTGCCCCAGTTGTAGCACCAGCAGAGGACCCTATAATAGGAGCGCAGGGCGAGGTGCCCGTAGAAGATCCTACCCCAATGGATTTCATGACAGCGCTGCGCTTTCAGGAGGTCATAGGTCGTACGATGCAGTTCATGGACACTATGACCCAGGCTGGTTTATTTCCAGCAGACCCGACCATATCTCAGGTGGGAGGGGGAGCACAGACCCCTATTGCCCAGGCCCCAGGACATGCAGTTGCGGTTTATCAGACTCCGGGTACCCTACCAGTGGGCGGGGCCTAGCCAGTTGCAGTAGTAGCACCTGAGCCCCGACTAGCTGCGGACGGCGATTCGTAGAAGTTATTGGACAGATGGACTAGACTTCACCCTCCTGTCTTCGGGGGTGAGTGTCATAAGGATGCTCATGACTTTATTAATAGGTGCAAGGACAGACTGCACAACATAAGGATACGGGAGTCTCATGGGGTTGACTTCACCACTTTCCAGCTATAGGGCAGGGCCCGTAGATGGTGGCAGTCTTATATTCTTGGCAGGCCAGCGGATTCTCCTCCCATCACCTGGGAGTAGTTCAAGCAGTTATTCCTGGACAAGTACATCCCACTCTCTGAGAGGGAAGAGCTGCAATACAAGTTCGAGCTGCTTGAGCAGGGTCATATGTTAGTGACCGACTATGAGGCGAGGTTTTCTGAGTTGGCTCGTCACGCATTCATGATACTTCCTCCTGATGTAGAGAAAGTGTGGATATTTGTAGAAGGGTTGCACTATGGTATTAGGGCCAACATGGCCCTCGAGGTGGAGATGGGGACTCCTTATCAGCTAGTGGTGGAGATCGCCCGCAGGATTGAGAGTTATCGTCTGAGGGGTAGAGAGCAAGGGCAGTAGGATAAGAGAGCTCGATTTTTTGGAGATTTCAAAGGTGCTCCGATTAGGGGTAGAGTTCAGTTTGGGAGGGGCCAGCCCAGCAGGCACCCATATTCAGCACCACCACCCCCTCCTCGAGGCGCTCCAGTGAGGCCTTATTTCAGTGCCATGTCGGAGAGTTCTTATCGTCCACCGACTATTCAGAGTTCCTCCAGCGGGTATTCTGGTCATCAGGATTCTTCCAACGCCTATTTCAGTGCCATGCTAGAGAGTTCATACCACCCCCCAACCATTCAAGGTTCCTCTGGTGGGTATTCCGGCCACCAGGGCCAGTCTTTAGGGTAGCAGTCTATGGTGCCGAGAGGCTGTTACGAATGTGAGGATCCATGTCACATGAAGAGGTTTTTCCCCAGGCTTCGGGGCAAGGCAGTGCAGCAGGGCCATCAACCTATGATTTCAGCACCAGTAGTCCGGCCACCCAGAGGTGGAGGACATGTGGGTAGGGGTCGTTCTAGAGGTGGAGGCTAGACAGAGGGAGCTCAGCTAGCTGCTATTCAGTCGGGTGGAGGCCAGCTAGCCGGTGCTCTAGGTATTGGACTCAAACGACATTATCACAGGTATCATCTCCGTCTGCGGTATGGAGGCTTTAGTATTATTTGATCCAGGGTCTACCTATTCATATGTATCATCTCTGTTTTCTCCTTTCTTGGATGTTCCTCGTGGGTCCTTGGGTACTCCGGTTTATGTGTCCACTCCAGTGGGCGATTCTGTGGTTGTGGACCGGATCAATCGGTCCTGTGTGGTCACCTTCTGTGGGTTTGAGACTAGGGCGGACACCTTATTACTGGATATGACCGACTTTGAGGTCATCCTGGGCATGGACTATTTATCTCCTTATCACGCCATCTTGAATTTCCATGCCAAGACTATTACCTTATCCATGCTTGAGTTGACGAGACTGGAGTGGAGAGGTTTCTCAGTTAGTGCAGCTAGTCGGGTTGTTTCTTTCCTGAACGCTCCACGTATGGTCGAGAAGGGTTGTTTGGCTTATCTTGCTTATGTGCGGGACACCACCGCAGAGTCTCCGACGGTTGATTTAGTGCAAGTAGTTCGTGATTTCGCCGATGTGTTTCCTTCTGACCTCCCAGGCATGCCGCCAGAGCGTGACATCGATTTCTGCATTGACTTTGCTCCAGGAACCCAGCCAATATCCATTCCACCGTACCGTATGACTCCGAAAAAATTGAAAGAACAACTCGAGGAATTGATAGCTAAGGGGTTTATCAGACCGAGTGTATCTCCTTGGGGTGCTCCAGTGTTATTTGTGAAGAAAAAGGATGGGACCATGCAAATGTGTATTGACTACCGCCAGTTGAACAAAGTTACAATTAAGAACAAGTACCCGTTGCTACGCATCAATGATTTGTTTGACCAGTTGCAGGGTGCTAGGGTGTTTTCTAAGATCGACTGAGATCTGAGTATCATTAGTTGAGGATTCGAGACTCAGATGTTACGAAGACTGCCTTCCATACTAGATATGGTCATTAAGAGTTCCTGGTGATGTCCTTTGTCTTGACTAATGTCCCAGCAGCATTCATGGATTTGATGAACAGGGTGTTCAGGCCTTATGTCGATTCCTTTGTCATTGTCTTCATTGATGACATCTTGATCAACTCAGGTATCTTGAGGGAGCACGAGCATCATTTGAGAGTAGTGCTCCAGACCCTTCGGGAACAAAAGTTGTATGCTAAATTCTCCAATTGTGAGTTTTGGTTAGATTCCGTAGCATTCTTGGGACATATGGTGTTCGGAGAGGGTATCAAGGTGGATCCTAAGAAGATTGAGGCAGTTCAGAGTTGGCCACGTCCTACTTCAGTGACCGAGATCAGGAATTTCTTAGGATTGGCAGGTTATTATCGCTAGTTTGTAGAGGGTTTTTATCCATTGCAGCCCCTCTGACTAGATTGAACTAGAAGGGTTCCCCGTTCCGATGGTCCGACGAGTGTGAGGCGAGCTTTCAGAAGCTCAAGTCAGCTTTGACCACAACACCAGTTCTAGTGTTGCTTTCCAGTTCAGAGACGTATACAGTTTATTGCGACGCTTCACGCATTGGCTTAGAATGTGTATTGATGCAGGAGGGATGAGTTATTGCATATGATTCACGTTAGTTGAAGATCCATGAGAATAACTACCACGTGCACGATTTGGAGTTGGCAGCGATTGTTCTTGCTCTTAAGACTTGGAGGCATTACTTGTATGGAGTGTCTTGTGAGGTTTATAACCACCGTAGCTTGCAGCACCTTTTCAAACAAATGCACCTTAATTTGAGGCAGCGTAGGTGGCTTGAGTTACTGAAGGATTATGATATCACCATTCTTTATCATCCCGGGAAGGCGAATGTGGTTGTAGACGCCTTAAGCAGGAAGGCGGAGTGTATGGGTAGCTTGGCATTCATTTCAGTGGAGGAGAGGCCACTAGCCTTGGAAATTCAGTCCTTGGCTAACAGACTTTGAGGCTGGACATTTCAGAGCCCATCCGAGTTCTTGCATGTGTTGTTGCTCAGTCTTTATTATTGGGGCAGATCAAGGCTCGACAGTTTGATGATCCGCACCTGGCAGCTCTCAGAGAGACGGTACTACAAAGTGGTACCAAGGAGGTATCTATTGGCGAGGATGGTGTTCTGCGACTCCAGGGTCGCCTATGTGTTCCTAATGTTGATGGCCTGAGGGGGAGGATTCTAGAGGAGGCACATAGTTCACGATATTCTATTCATCTAGGTGCTACGAAGAGGTATCGTGACCTGAGGCAGCACTACTGGTGGCGGTGGATGAAGAAAGACATAGTGGAGTATGTGGCTAGATGTCTAAACAGCCAACATGTGAAGTATGAGCACCAGAGGCCAGGAGGCCTACTCCAGCAGATGCCTATACCTGAATGGAAATGGGAGCGCATCACTATGGACTTTGTAGTCGGGTTTCCGCGGACCTTGCGGAGGGTTGATGCGATTTGGGTTATTGTAGATTGGTTGACCAAGTCAGCACACTTCGTACCAGTGGCCACTACTTATACTTCAGAGAGGTTGGCTCAGATCTACATTCGGGAAATAGTCCGGTTACATGGTATGCCAGCATCCATCATATCACATAGAGGTCCTCAGTTCACCTCGCATTTCTGGAGAGCTGTGCAGAGTGAGTTGGGCACCCGTGTAGAGCTCAGCACGGCATTTCATCCTCAGACTGACGGGCAGTCGGAGCGGACAATTTAGATATTGAAGGACATGCTCAGGGCATGTGTGATTGACTTTGGAGGGCAGTGGGACAAGTTCTTGCCCTTGGCCGAGTTTGCGTACAACAACATCTATCCGTTCAGCATTGAGATGGCCCCATTTGAGGCTCTATATGGTCGGCGATGTCGTTCGCCCATCGGGTGGTTTGAGCCAGACGAGGCTAAGCTATATGGCACTGACTTGGTAAAGGATTCCTTGGAGAAGGTAAAGTTGATTCAGGAGAGGCTTCGCACGGCTCAGTCCAGACAGAAGAGTTACACGGATCAGAAGGCGTGTGATGTATCATTCATGGTGGGCGAGAAGGTTCTCTTGAAAGTCTCGCCGATGAAGGGTATTATGAGGTTCAGGAAGAAGGGAAAGTTGAGCCCAAGGTTTATAGGCCCATTCGAGGTGTTGGGGCGAGTTGGGGAGGTTGCTTATGAGCTTGCTCCGGAGGTACCACGCACCAAGGTTCAACCAATTTTCCACGTATCTATGCTCCGGAGGTACCACGCCGACTTTTCTCATGTGTTAGACTTCAGTACCATCCAGCTAGACCAGAGGTTGGGCTACGAGGAGAAGCCCATTGCTATTATTGATAGGTAGGAGCGCCAGTTGAGGTCTAAGAGGGTTTCTGCCGTGAGGGTCCAGTGGAGGGGCCAACCAGTCGAAGAGGCGACTTGGGAGTCCGATAAGGACATGCGGAGTAGATATGCTCACTTATTCAGCACTCCAGGTATGATTCTAGACCCGTTCAAGGACAAACGTTTGTTTAAGTGGTGGAGAATGCAACGACCCGACTGGTCATTTTGCTTTCTAGAACCCCGTGCCCCTATATTAGACTTCCTGTACATGCTTTTATTGATTAATGATTTGCGCGGATCGTTGGTTCGGGAATTTGGATGAGTTTGGGTTGGAATTGGAACACTTAGTTCCTTAAGGGTGGCCTTAAATGCCAAGTTTGACTTCGGTCGACGTTTTTAGTAAATGACCTCGGAATTGGGATTTGAAGGTTCCAATAGTTCATATGATGATTTCGGACTTGAGCGTAGGTTCGAAACGGGTTTTGGATGACCCGGGGGCGTTTCGGCGCCACATAGTGAAATATGATTCTTGAAGTTCAAAATTGAGGTTTGGAATGTGTTTTGGTGTTATCGAGGTCCAAACGGAATTTCGAGACTAGGAATAGTTTCGTAGTGGCTTTTATTACTTGCTCGCAAAATTTGGTGTTATTCCGAGTAGTATAAGTACGTTTCGGTGTATTAGAAGTGAATCCAAGAACTTAAAGTTCTTAAGTTGAGTTTTAGTTGGTTTTGGGGTATGATTCTTAGATTTAATGTTGTTTCGGGCATTCCGTAGGTTCGAGCGAGTCCGTATTATGATTTAGAACTGGTTGGTATATTCGAACGGGGCCTCGAGGGCCTTGGACTCATTCATATGTCGCACGAGGTGAGTCCCAGCTCAAAGAAAGCTGCTGGTGCACCAGATCTGTGCGATCGCACCTGCGATTGGACAGCCACAAGTGCGAGACCACAGGTGCAATCGAAGCCTCATAGGTGCGGCCATCGAGGAAGTGCCCATGATCCGCAGATGTGGTCCCTTCTCCGCAGAAGCGGAGCCGCAGGTGCGGGATCCTTCCACAGGTGCGATCCATGCCAACCCCTCCCCTTTCCGCAGATGCGGACCCTGGTCCACAGGTGCGAGACCGCAGGTGCGGTCCACTCGCCGCAGGTGCGGAATCACTGGAAGCGGTGAGGTCGTTTTAAATCGGGACTTAGGATTATTTGAGAGCATTTATCACACTTTGGGTGATTTAGGAGCTCCCAAAAATAGAGGTTTCAACTTAGCATCTTGGGGTAACGTATTTCCTACTTAATGTGAGTTTATTACTCAGTTTTTGGTTAGATTAACACACAAAGATTAGTGAAAATTATGGATTTAGGGTAAAACTTAGGGTTTTGATAAAAAATGAGATTTAACTACAAAATTTGTTATGGAATCTAGTACAAATCATATATTATTGATCCTTAGGTTATGGGTAACAACTTTCTTTAAGAGTTTCCGAAATCCGAGCATGTGGGCTGCCCGGGGATGAATTTTACGAATCTTACAAATTGGCTTGGGTAATCGCTTAAGCGGTAGAATTATGAACTTTCGAGCATAGATTGACTAGTTCATGTAATGTTTGGCTAGCTTCGAGTTGTCGGGCGTCAAATTTGGAGGTTTGAGCGCATTCTTGAATCGGGAAGTAGGCTTGATACGAGGTAAGTCTCCTTTCTAACCTTGTAAGAGGGAATTGTCCCTATAGGTGAAATAATTTATTATGTGAATGATTGTGGGGGACTACGTACGCACTAGGTGACGAGGGTTCGTGCGTAGTGACTATTCCTGTTATGTCCGGGCTAGTTTAGGCTTACACCATGCCTTGTGAACATTGCTAATTGATTTATATGCGTGGTCATCATTGAGTGAAAGTTACATCAACATCTTAAGAATTTAAAGGTCTCAAGTAAGTCATTAAATTGAAAAATTAATTGAGAAGAATATGCTATGTTTATGTGAAACCGCTTCGCAATTATATTCTGCGAGGGGTGATTTCCTCCACTACTTTCATGGGAGCTGGCCGTTCGCCTCAGATGGTTAATAAATGCATCTATGGTTCGCGTCGTTCGACCCTTCGACAGTGCACATTTATTTTTTCTGTTGAATCAAGTCGTACGTCCTTGACATATTGTGCGCATGTTAATTTGCTTGGTATTTCCTATGATTTTCAACCCGTTAATAAGGCCTTGAAGAATAAATTTGTAATATGTTTAACACGACTTGGCACCTAAATGTACTTGTGGAAATATTTTCCATTTCTTGTCTTTATATTCACTCAACTTTGATATTTATGCTTAGCCTTATAATTGAATAAATATTTTTGGCCCTAGTGAG